>JACYXH010000580.1:0-141099 GCA_026745465.1 Lota lota
ATGAGTAAATGGGTGGGGGTTATTATAGGAGTAAAGGGGTGGGGGTTATTATATGAGTAAAGGGTGGGGGTTATTATAGGAGTAAAGGGGTGGGTTATTATATGAGTAAAGGGTGGGGTTATTATATGAGTAAAGGGGGTGGGGGTTATTATATGAGTAAAGGGTGGGGGTTATTATATGAGTAAAGGGGTGGGGGGTTATTATATGAGTAAAGGGGTGGGGGTTATTATATGAGTAAAGGGGTTGGGGGTTATTATATGAGTAAATTATTATATGAGTGTGGGGGTTATATATGAGTAAAGGGGTTTATTATATTATAGGTTTAACAACACAGCTACCCGGTTAGGTTTAACAACACAGCTACCCGGTTATGTTAAACAACACAGCTACCCGGTGAGGTTTAACAACACAGCTACCCGGTGAGGTTTAACAACACAGCTACCCGGTTAGGTTTAACAACACAGCTACCCGGTTAGGTTTAACAACACAGCTACCCGGTTAGGTTTAACAACACAGCTACCCGGTAGGTTTAACAACACAGCTACCCGGTTAGGTTTAACAACACAGCTACCCGGTTAGGTTTTAACAACACAGCTATCCGGTTAGGTACCCGGTTAGGTTAAACTACAATGCTACCCGGTTAGGTTTAACAACCCAGCTACCTGGTTTGGTTTAACAACACACAGCTACCCGGTTAGGTTTAATAACACAGCAACCCGGTTAGGTTTAACAACACAGCTACCCGGTTAGGTTTAACAACACAGCTACCCGGTTGAGGTTTAACAACACAGCTACCAGGTTAGGTTTAACAACACAGCTACCCGGTTAGGTTTAACAACACAGCTACCCGGTTAAGGTTTAACAACACAGCTACCCGGTTAGGTTTAACAACACAGCTACCCGGTTAGGTTTAACAACACAGCTACCCGGTTAGGTTTAACAACACAGCTACCCGGTTAGGTTTAACAACACAGCTACCCGGTTAGGTTTAACAACACAGATACCCGGTTATGGTTTAACAACACAGCTACACAGGCTAGGTTTAGACAACAAAGCTACCACGGTTAGGTTAACAACACAGCATACCCCGGTTAGGTTTAACAACACGGGCTACCCGGTTAGGTTTAACAATACAGCTACCAGGTTAGGTTAACCAACACAGCTACCCGGTAGGTTTAACAACTCTGCTACCCGTTTAGGTTTAACAACACAGCACCAGGATGGTTATAACAACCCCAGCTACCGCGGTTAGGTTATAACAACTTACAGATACCAGGTTAGGTTTAACAACACGGCTGACCGCTGTATAGATTTAACAACACAGCTACCCGGTTAGGTTTAACAACACTAGCTACCCGTTAGGTTTAACAACACAGCTACCCGGTTAGTTTAACAACACAGCTACCCGGTTAGGTTTAACAACACTGCTACCCTGTTAGGTAACAACACGCTACCCGGTTAGGTTTAACAACACAGCTACCGGTTGGTTAAACTTCACAGCTACCCTGTTAGGTTGAACAACACAGATACAGGTTAGGTTAACAACACATCTACCCGTTGAGGTTAACAACACAGCTACCCGGTGAGGTTCTAACAATACAGCTACCCTAGTGAGGTTTATAACACAGCTACCCGGTTAGGTTTAACAAGCACTGCTCCCGGTTACGGTTTAACAACACTTCTACCCGGATAGGTTTAACAACACTGCTACCCAGGTTAGGATTAACATACACTGCTACCCGGTTCGGTTAACAACACAGCAACCCGGTTAGGTTTAACAACACAGCTACCCTGTTAGGTTGAACAACACAGCTACCCGGTTAGGTTAACAACACAGCTACCTCGGTGAGGTGTATACAACACAGCTACCCGTGTTAGGTTTAACAACTCAGCTACCGGTTAGGTTTAACAACACAGCTACCCGGTTAGGTTTAACAATACAGCTACCCGTTATGTTTAACTCACACGAGCCTCGGTTAGGTTTAACATCACAGCTACCCGGTTAGGTTTAACAACACAGCTACCCTGTTAGGTTTAACAACACAGCTACCCGTTTAGGTTTAACAACACAGCTACCCGGTTAGGTTTAACAACACAGCTACCCGGTTAGGTTTAACAACACAGCTACCCGGTTAGGTTTAACAACACAGCTAGCCGGTTAGGTTTAACAACACAGCTACCCGGTTAGGTTTAACAACACAGCTACCCGGTTAGGTTTAACAACACAGCTACTTAGGTTTAACAACACAGCTACCCGGTTAGGTTTAACAATACAGCTACCCGGTTAGGATTAACAACACAGCTACCCGGTTAGGTTTAACAACACAGCTACCCGGTTAGGTTTAACAACACAGCTACCCGGTTAGGTTTAAACAACACAGCTACCCGGTTAGGTTTAACAACACAGCTACCCGGTTAGGTTTAACAACACAGCTACCCGGTTAGGGTTTAACAACACAGCTACCCGGTAAGGTATAACAACACAGCTACCCGGTTAGGTTTAACAACAGCTACCGGTTAGGTTTAACAACACGGCTACTCCGGGTTACCGGTTAGGTTTAAACACACATAGCTACCCGGGGTTACGTTTATATACCAGTACACGGTTAGGTTTAACACAACACAGCTACCATGTTAGGTTTAACAACACCAGTACCAGGTTAGGTTTAAAAACACAGCTCCGGTTTAGGTTAACAACACAAGCTACCCGGTTAGGTTTAAAACAACACAGCTACACGGTTACGGTTTAAACAACACTGCTACACCTTTTAGGTTTAACAACCACTGCTACCCGGTTAGGTTTAACAACACAGTACCCTTTTAGGTTTAACAACACTGCTACCCGGTTAGTTTTAACAACCCAGCTACCCGGTTAGGTTTAACAACACAGCTACCCGGTGTTAGGTTAACAACACAGCTACCACGGTTAGGTTTAACCAACACTGCTACCCTGTTAGGTTTAACACACTGCTACCCGGTTACGTTTAACAACACAGCTACCCGGTTAGGGTTTAACAACACTGCTACCCGGTTAGGTTTAACAACACAGCTACCCGTTAGGTTTAACAACACTGCTTCCCGGTGAGGTTTAACAACTCAGCTACCCACGGTTAGGTTTAACAAACCAGCTACCCGGTTAGGTTTACAACACTGCTACCTGGATTGGTTTAACATGACAGCTACACCGGTTACGATTAACAATACAGCTACCCGGTTAGGTGTAACATACACAGCTACTTGGTTAGAGTTTTTAACAACACCAGCTACCCCGGCTTAGGTTTAACAATACAGGCTACCCGGTTAGGTTAACACAACAGAGCTACCCGGTAGGGTTTAACATCACAGCTACCCGGTTAGGTATAACAACACAGCTACCCCCGGATCGGCTAACTATACACAGCTACCCGGTTAGTTTTAACAACACAGCTACACCCGGTAGGGGGTAACAACTCAGCTACCCTGTTAGTTTAACAACCCAGCTACCCGGTAGTAGGGTTTAACAACACAGCTCCCCTGGTTAGGGTTAACAACACAGCTACCCGGTTAGGGTTTAACAACACAGCTACCCGGTTAGGTTTAACAACACAGCTACCCGGTTAGGTTTAAAAACACTGCTACCCGGTTAGGTTTAAAAACACAGCTACTTGGTTAGTTTTAACAACACAGCTACTTGGTTAGGTTAACAACACAGCTACCCGGTTAGGTTTAACAATACAGCTACCCGGTTAGGGTTAACAACAGAGCTACCCGGTTAGGGTTTAACAACACAGCTACCCGGTTAGGTTTAACAACACAGCTACCCGGTTAGGTTAAACAACACAGCTACCCGGTTAGGTTTAACACACAGCTACCCGGTTAGGGTAACAACACAGCTACCCTGTTGGGTAACAACACAGCTACCCGGTTAGGTTTAACAACACAGCTACCCGGTTAGGATTAACAACACAGCTACCCGGTTAGGTTTAACAACACAGCTACCCGGTTAGGTTTAACAACACAGCTACCAGGATTGGTTTAACATGACAGCTACCCGGTTACGATTAACAATACAGCTACCCGGTTAGGTTTAACAACACAGCTACTTGGTTAGGTTTAGCAACACAGCTACCCGGTTAGGTTTAACAATACAGCTACCCGGTTAGGGTTAACAACAGAGCTACCCGGTTAGGGTTTAACAACACAGCTACCCGGTTAGGTTTAACAACACAGCTACCCGGTTAGGTTAAACAACACAGCTACCCGGTTAGGTTTAACAACACAGCTACCCGGTTAGGGTTAACAACACAGCTACCCTGTTAGGTTTAACAACACAGCTACCCGGTTAGGGTTTAACAACACAGCTAACCCGGTTAGGGTTAACAACACAGCTACCCGGTTAGGGTTTAACAACACAGCTACCCGGTTAGGTTTAACAACACAGCTAGCCGGTTAGGTTTAAAAACACTGCTACCCGGTTAGGTTTAACAACACAGCTACCTTGGTTAGTTTTAACAACACAGCTACCTGGTTAGGTTTAACAACACAGCTACCCGGTTAGGTTTAACAAACAGCTACCCGGTTAGGGTTAACAACAGAGCTACCCGGTTAGGGTTTAACAACACAGCTACCCGGTTAGGTTTAACAACACAGCTACCCGGTTAGGTTTAACAACACAGCTACCCGGTTAGGTTTAACAACACAGCTACCCGGTTAGGTTTAACAACACAGCTACCCGGTTAGGGTTTAACAACACAGCTACCCGGTTAGGTTTAACAACACAGCTACCCGGTTAGGGTTAACAACACAGCTACCCGGTTAGGTTTAACAACACAGCTACCCGGTTAGGTTTAACAACACAGCTACCCGGTTAGGTTTAACAACACAGCTACCCGGTTAGGTTTAACAACACAGCTACCATGTTAGGTTTAACAACACAGCTACCCGGTTAGGTTTAACAACACAGCTACCCGGTTAGGTTTAACAACACAGCTACCCGGTTAGGTTTAACAACACAGCTACCCGGTTAGGTTTAACAACACAGCTACCCGGTTAGGTTTAACAACACAGCTACCTGGTTAGGTTAACAACACAGCTACCCGGTTAGGTTTAACAACACAGCTACCCGGTTAGGGTTAACAACACAGCTACCCGGTTAGGTTTAACAACACAGCTACCCGGTTAGGTTTAACAACACAGCTACCCGGTTAGGTTTAAACAACACAGCTACCCGGTTAGGGTTTAACAACACAGCTACCCGGTAAGGTATAAAAACACAGCTACCCGGTTAGGTTTAACAACACAGCTACCCGGTTAGGGTTAACAACACAGCTACCCGGTTAGGTTTAACAACACAGCTACCCGGTTAGGTTTAACAACACAGGCTACCCGGTTAGGTTAACAACACAGCTACCCGGTTAGGTTTAACAACACAGCTACCCGGTTAGGTTTAACAACACAGCTACCCTGGTTAGGTTTAACAACACAGCTACCCGGTTAGGTTTAACAACACAGCTACCCGGTTAGGTTTAACAACACAGCTACCCGGTTAGGTTTAACAACACAGCTACCCAGTTAGGTTTAACAACACAGCTACCCGGTTAGGTTTAACAACACAAGCTACCCGGTTAGGTACCCGGTTAGGTTTAACAACACAGCTACCCGATTAGGTTTAACAACACAGCTACCCGGTTAGGTTTAACAACACAGCTACCCGTTAGGTTTAACAACACAGCTACCCGGTTAGGTTTAACAACACAGCTACCCGGTTAGGTTTAACAACACAGCTACCCGGTGAGGTTTAACAACACAGCTACCCGGTTAGGTTTAACAACACAGCTACCCGGTTAGGTTTAACAACACAGCTACCGGTTAGGGTTAACAACACAGCTACCCGGTTAGGTTTAACAACACAGCTACCCGGTTAGGTTTAACAACACAGCTACCCGGTTAGGTTTAACAACACAGCTACCCGGTTAGGTTTAACAACACAGCTACCCGGTTAGGTTTAACAACACAGCTACCCGGTTAGGTTTAACAACACAGCTACCCGGTTAGGTTTAACAACACAGCTACCCGGCTAGGTTTAACAACACTGCTACCCGGTTAGGTTTAACAACACAGCTACCCGGTTAGGTTGAACAACACAGCTACCCGGTTAGGGTTTAACAACACAGCTACCCGGTAAGGTATAAAAACACAGCTACCCGGTTAGGGTTAACAACACAGCTACCCGGTTAGGGTTAACAACACAGCTACCCGGTTAGGTTTAACAACACAGCTACCCGGTTAGGTTTAACAACACAGCTACCCGGTTAGGTTTAACAACACAGCTACCCGGTTAGGTTTAACAACACAGCTACCCGGTTAGGTTTAACAACACAGCTACCCGGTTAGGTTTAACAACACAGCTACCCGGTTAGGTTTAACAACACAGCTACCCGGTTAGGTTTAACAACACAGCTACCCGGTTAGGTTTAACAACACAGCTACCCGGTTAGGTTTAACAACACAGCTACCCGGTTAGGTTTAACAACACAGCCTACCCTGTTAGGTTTAACAACACAGCTACCCGGTTAGGGTTTAACACACCAGCTACCCGGTTAGGGTTAACAACACAGACTACCGGTTCAGGTTTAACAAACAGCTACCCGGTTAGGTTAAACAACACAGCTACCCGGTTCCGATTTAACAACACAGCTACCCGGGTTAGGTTAACAACACAGCTACCCTGTTAGGTTTAACAAACACAGCTACCCGGTTAGGGTTTAACAACACAGCTACCCGGTTAGGTTAACAACACAGCTACCCGGTTAGGTTTAAAACACACGCTACACCGGTTACGTTTAACAACACAGCTACCCGGTTAGGTTTAACAACACAGCTACCCGGTTAGGTTTAACAACACAGCTACCCTGTTAGGTTTAACAACACAGCTACCCGGTTAGGTTTAACAACACAGCTACCCGGTTAGGTTTAACAACACAGCTACCCGGTTAGGTTTAACAACACAGCTACCCGTTTAGGTTTAACAACACAGCTACCCGGTTAGGTTTAACAACACAGCTACCCGGTTAGGTTTAACAACACAGCTACCCGTTAGGTTTAACAACACAGCTACCCGGTTAGGTTTAACAACACAGCTACCCGGTTAGGTTTAACAACACAGCTACCCGGTTAGGTTTAACAACACTGCTACCCGGTTAGGTTTAAACAACACAGCTACCCGGTTAGGTTTAACAACACAGCTACCCGGTTGGTTTAACAACACAGCTACCCGGTTAGGTTTAACAACACAGCTACCGGTTAGGTTTAACAACACAGCTACCCGGTGAGGTTTAACAACACAGCTACCTGGTTAGGTTTAACAACACAGCTACCCGGTTAGGTTTAACAACACAGCTACCCGGTTAGGTTTAACAACACAGCTACCCGGTTAGGTTTAACAACACAGCTACCCGGTTAGGTTTAACAACACAGCTACCCGTTAGGTTTAACAACACAGCTACCCGGTTAGGTTAACAACACAGCTACCCGGTTAGGTTTAACAACACAGCTACCCGGTTAGGTTTAACAACACAGCTACTCGGTTAGGTTTAACAACACAGCTACCCGGTTAGGTTTAACAACACAGCTACCCGGTTAGGTTTAACAACACAGCTACCCGGTTAGGTTTAACAACACAGCTACCCGGTTAGGTTTAACAACACAGCTACCCGGTTAGGTTTAACAACACAGCTACCCGGTTAGGTTTAACAACACAGCTACCCGGTTAGGTTTAACAACACAGCTACCCGGTTAGGTTTAACACACTGCTACCCGGTTAGGTTTAACAACACAGCTACCCGGTTAGGTTAACAACACAGCTACCCGGTTAGGTTTAACAACACAGCTACCCCGGTTAGGTTTAACAACACAGCTACCCGGTTAGGTTAACAACACAGCTACCCGGTTAGGTTTAACAACACAGCTACCCGGTTAGGTTTAACAACACAGCTACCCGGTTAGGTTTAACAACACAGCTACCCGGTTAGGTTTAACAACACCGCTACCCGGTTAGGTTTAACAACACAGCTACCCGGTTAGAGTTAACAACACAGCTACCCGGTTAGGTTTAACAACACAGCTACCCGGTTAGGTTTAACAACACAGCTACCCGGTTAGGTTTAAACACACAGCTACCCGGTTACGTTTAACAACACTGCTACCCTTTTAGGTTCAACAACACTGCTACCCGGTTAGGTTTAACAACACAGCTACCCTTTTAGGTTTAACAACACTGCTACCCGGTTAGGTTTAACAACCCAGCTACCCGGTTAGGTTTAACAACACAGCTACCCGGTTAGGTTTAACACAGCTACCCGGTTAGGTTTAACAACACTGCTTCCCGGTGAGGTTTAACAACACAGCTACCAGGTTAGGTTTAACAACCTAGCTACCCAGTTAGGTTTAACAACACAGCTACCCTGTTAGGGTTAACAACACAGCTACCCAGTTGGGGTTAACAACACAGCTACCCGTTTAGGTTTAACAACACAGCTACCCGATTAGTTTTAACAACACAGCTACCCGGTTAGGTTTAACAACATTGCTACCCGGTTAGGTTTAACACCACAGCTACCCGTTTAGGTTTAACAACAGTGCTACCCGTCTAGGTTTAACAACACAGCTACCCGGTTAGGTTTAACAATACAGCTACCCGGTTAGGGTTAACAACAGAGCTACCCGGTTAGGGTTTAACAACACAGCTACCCGGTTAGGTTTAACAACACAGCTACCCGGTTAGGTTAAACAACACAGCTACCCGGTTAGGTTTAACAACACAGCTACCCGGTTAGGGTTAACAACACAGCTACCCTGTTAGGTTTAACAACACAGCTACCCGGTTAGGGTTTAACAACACAGCTACCCGGTTAGGGTTAACAACACAGCTACCCGGTTAGGTTTAACAACACAGCTACCCGGTTAGGTTTAAAAACACTGCTACCCGGTTAGGTTTAACAACACAGCTACTTGGTTAGTTTTAACAACACAGCTACTTGGTTAGGTTTAACAACACAGCTACCCGGTTAGGTTTAACAATACAGCTACCCGGTTAGGGTTAACAACAGAGCTACCCGGTTAGGGTTTAACAACACAGCTACCCGGTTAGGTTTAACAACACAGCTACCCGGTTAGGTTAAACAACACAGCTACCCGGTTAGGTTTAACAACACAGCTACCCGGTTAGGGTTAACAACACAGCTACCCTGTTAGGGTTAACAACACAGCTACCCGGTTAGGGTTTAACAACACAGCTACCCGGTTAGGGTTAACAACACAGCTACCCGGTTAGGGTTTAACAACACAGCTACCCGGTTAGGTTTAACAACACAGCTACCCGGTTAGGTTTAAAAACACTGCTACCCGGTTAGGTTTAACAACACAGCTACCCGGTTAGGTTTAAACACACAGCTACCCGGTTACGTTTATCAACACAGCTACCCGGTTAGGTTTAACAACACAGCTACCATGTTAGGTTTAACAACACAGCTACCCGGTTAGGTTTAACAACACAGCTACCCGGTTAGGTTTAACAACACAGCTACCCGGTTAGGTTTAAACACACAGCTACCCGGTTACGTTTAACAACACTGCTACCCGGTTAGGTTTAACAACACTGCTACCCGGTTAGGTTTAACAACACAGCTACCCTTTTAGGTTTAACAACACTGCTACCCGGTTAGGTTTAACAACCAGCTACCCGGTTAGGTTTAACAACACAGCTACCCGGTTAGGTTTAACAACACAGCTACCCGGTTAGGTTTAACAACACTGCTTCCCGTTGAGGTTTAAACAACACAGCTGCCAGGTTAGGTTTAACAACCTAGCTACCCAGTTAGGTTTAACAACACAGCTACCCTGTTAGGGTTAACAACACAGCTACCCAGTTGGGGTTAACAACACAGCTACCCGTTTAGGTTTAACAACACAGCTACCCGATTAGTTTTTAACAACACAGCTACCCGTTGGGTTTAACAACATTGCTACCCGGTTAGGTTTAACACCACAGCTACCCGTTTAGGTTTAACAACACTGCTACCCGTCTAGGTTTAACAACACAGCTACCCGGTTAGGTTTAACAACACAGCTACCCGGTTATGTTAAACAACACAGCTACCCGGTGAGGTTTAACAACACAGCTACCAGGTGAGGTTTAACAACACAGCTTCCCGGTGAGGTTTACCAACACAGCTACCAGGTTAGGTTTAACAACCTAGCTACCCGGTTAGGTTTAACAACACAGCTACCCGGTAAGGTTTAACAACACAGCTACCCGGTAAGGTTTAACAACACAGCTACCCGGTTAGGTTAAACAACACAGCTATCCGGTTAGGTACCCGGTTAGGTTAAACAACAATGCTACCCGGTTAGGTTTAACAACCCAGCTACCTGGTTTGGTTTAACACAGCTACCCGGTTAGGTTTAATAACACAGCAACCCGGTTAGGTTTAACAACCCAGCTACCCGGTTAGGTTTAACAACACAGCTTCCCGGTGAGGTTTACCAACACAGCTACCAGGTTAGGTTTAACAACCTAGCTACCCGGTTAGGTTTAACAACACAGCTACCCGGTAAGGTTTAACAACACAGCTACCCGGTAAGGTTTAACAACACAGCTACCCGGTTAGGTTAAACAACACAGCTATCCGGTTAGGTACCCGGTTAGGTTAAACAACAATGCTACCCGGTTAGGTTTAACAACCCAGCTACCTGGTTTGGTTTAACAACACAGCTACCCGGTTAGGTTTAACAATACAGCTACCCGGTTAGGGTTAACAACAGAACTACCCGGTTAGGGTTTAACAACACAGCTACCCGGTTAGGTTTAACAACACAGCTACCCGGTTAGGTTAAACAACACAGCTACCCGGTTAGGTTTAACAACACAGCTACCCGGTTAGGGTTAACAACACAGCTACCCTGTTAGGTTTAACAACACAGCTACCCGGTTAGGGTTTAACAACACAGCTACCCGGTTAGGGTTAACAACACAGCTACCCGGTTAGGGTTTAACAACACAGCTACCCGGTTAGGTTTAACAACACAGCTACCCGGTTAGGTTTAAAAACACTGCTACCCGGTTAGGTTTAACAACACAGCTACTTGGTTAGTTTTAACAACACAGCTACTTGGTTAGGTTTAACAACACAGCTACCCGGTTAGGTTTAACAATACAGCTACCCGGTTAGGGTTAACAACAGAGCTACCCGGTTAGGGTTTAACAACACAGCTACCCGGTTAGGTTTAACAACACAGCTACCCGGTTAGGTTAAACAACACAGCTACCCGGTTAGGTTTAACAACACAGCTACCCGGTTAGGGTTAACAACACAGCTACCCTGTTAGGGTTAACAACACAGCTACCCGGTTAGGGTTTAACAACACAGCTACCCGGTTAGGGTTAACAACACAGCTACCCGGTTAGGGTTTAACAACACAGCTACCCGGTTAGGTTTAACAACACAGCTACCCGGTTAGGTTTAAAAACACTGCTACCCGGTTAGGTTTAACAACACAGCTACCCGGTTAGGTTTAAACACACAGCTACCCGGTTACGTTTATCAACACAGCTACCCGGTTAGGTTTAACAACACAGCTACCATGTTAGGTTTAACAACACAGCTACCCGGTTAGGTTTAACAACACAGCTACCCGGTTAGGTTTAACAACACAGCTACCCGGTTAGGTTTAACAACACAGCTACCCGGTTACGTTTAACAACACTGCTACCCTTTTCGGTTTAACAACACTGCTACCCGGTTAGGTTTAACAACACAGCTACCCTTTTAGGTTTAACAACACTGCTACCCGGTTAGGTTTAACAACCCAGCTACCCGGTTAGGTTTAACAACACAGCTACTTGGTTAGGTTTAACAACACAGCTACCCGGTTAGGTTTAACAATACAGCTACCCGGTTAGGGTTAACAACAGAGCTACCCGGTTAGGGTTTAACAACACAGCTACCCGGTTAGGTTTAACAACACAGCTACCCGGTTAGGTTAAACAACACAGCTACCCGGTTAGGTTTAACAACACAGCTACCCGGTTAGGGTTAACAACACAGCTACCCTGTTAGGGTTAACAACACAGCTACCCGGTTAGGGTTTAACAACACAGCTACCCGGTTAGGGTTAACAACACAGCTACCCGGTTAGGGTTTAACAACACAGCTACCCGGTTAGGTTTAACAACACAGCTACCCGGTTAGGTTTAAAAACACTGCTACCCGGTTAGGTTTAACAACACAGCTACCCGGTTAGGTTTAAACACACAGCTACCCGGTTACGTTTATCAACACAGCTACCCGGTTAGGTTTAACAACACAGCTACCATGTTAGGTTTAACAACACAGCTACCCGGTTAGGTTTAACAACACAGCTACCCGGTTAGGTTTAACAACACAGCTACCCGGTTAGGTTTAAACACACAGCTACCCGGTTACGTTTAACAACACTGCTACCCTTTTAGGTTTAACAACACTGCTACCCGGTTAGGTTTAACAACACAGCTACCCTTTTAGGTTTAACAACACTGCTACCCGGTTAGGTTTAACAACCCAGCTACCCGGTTAGGTTTAACAACACAGCTACCCGGTTAGGTTTAACAACACAGCTACCCGGTTAGGTTTAACAACACTGCTTCCCGGTGAGGTTTAACAACACAGCTGCCAGGTTAGGTTTAACAACCTAGCTACCCAGTTAGGTTTAACAACACAGCTACCCTGTTAGGGTTAACAACACAGCTACCCAGTTGGGGTTAACAACACAGCTACCCGTTTAGGTTTAACAACACAGCTACCCGATTAGTTTTAACAACACAGCTACCCGGTTGGGTTTAACAACATTGCTACCCGGTTAGGTTTAACACCACAGCTACCCGTTTAGGTTTAACAACACTGCTACCCGTCTAGGTTTAACAACACAGCTACCCGGTTAGGTTTAACAACACAGCTACCCGGTTATGTTAAACAACACAGCTACCCGGTGAGGTTTAACAACACAGCTACCAGGTGAGGTTTAACAACACAGCTTCCCGGTGAGGTTTACCAACACAGCTACCAGGTTAGGTTTAACAACCTAGCTACCCGGTTAGGTTTAACAACACAGCTACCCGGTAAGGTTTAACAACACAGCTACCCGGTAAGGTTTAACAACACAGCTACCCGGTAAGGTTAAACAACACAGCTATCCGGTTAGGTACCCGGTTAGGTTAAACAACAATGCTACCCGGTTAGGTTTAACAACCCAGCTACCTGGTTTGGTTTAACACAGCTACCCGGTTAGGTTTAATAACACAGCTACCCGGTTAGGTTTAACAACCCAGCTACCCGGTTAAGTTTAACAACACAGCTTCCCGGTGAGGTTTACCAACACAGCTACCAGGTTAGGTTTAACAACCTAGCTACCCGGTTAGGTTTAACAACACAGCTACCCGGTAAGGTTTAACAACACAGCTACCCGGTAAGGTTTAACAACACAGCTACCCGGTTAGGTTTAAACACACAGCTACCCGGTTACGTTTATCAACACAGCTACCCGGTTAGGTTTAACAACACAGCTACCATGTTAGGTTTAACAACACAGCTACCCGGTTAGGTTTAACAACACAGCTACCCGGTTAGGTTTAACAACACAGCTACCCGGTTAGGTTTAACAACACAGCTACCCGGTTACGTTTAACAACACTGCTACCCTTTAGGTTTAACAACACTGCTACCCGGTTAGGTTTAACAACACAGCTACCCTTTTAGGTTTAACAACACTGCTACCCGGTTAGGTTTAACAACCCAGCTACCCGGTTAGGTTTAACAACACAGCTACTTGGTTAGGTTTAACAACACAGCTACCCGGTTAGGTTTAACAATACAGCTACCCGGTTAGGGTTAACAACAGAGCTACCCGGTTAGGGTTTAACAACACAGCTACCCGGTTAGGTTTAACAACACAGCTACCCGGTTAGGTTAAACAACACAGCTACCCGGTTAGGTTTAACAACACAGCTACCCGGTTAGGGTTAACAACACAGCTACCCTGTTAGGGTTAACAACACAGCTACCCGGTTAGGGTTTAACAACACAGCTACCCGGTTAGGGTTAACAACACAGCTACCCGGTTAGGGTTTAACAACACAGCTACCCGGTTAGGTTTAACAACACAGCTACCCGGTTAGGTTTAAAAACACTGCTACCCGGTTAGGTTTAACAACACAGCTACCCGGTTAGGTTTAAACACACAGCTACCCGGTTACGTTTATCAACACAGCTACCCGGTTAGGTTTAACAACACAGCTACCATGTTAGGTTTAACAACACAGCTACCCGGTTAGGTTTAACAACACAGCTACCCGGTTAGGTTTAACAACACAGCTACCCGGTTAGGTTTAAACACACAGCTACCCGGTTACGTTTAACAACACTGCTACCCTTTTAGGTTTAACAACACTGCTACCCGGTTAGGTTTAACAACACAGCTACCCTTTTAGGTTTAACAACACTGCTACCCGGTTAGGTTTAACAACCCAGCTACCCGGTTAGGTTTAACAACACAGCTACCCGGTTAGGTTTAACAACACAGCTACCCGGTTAGGTTTAACAACACTGCTTCCCGGTGAGGTTTAACAACCTAGCTACCCAGTTAGGTTTAACAACACAGCTACCCTGTTAGGGTTAACAACACAGCTACCCAGTTGGGGTTAACAACACAGCTACCCGTTTAGGTTTAACAACACAGCTACCCGATTAGTTTTAACAACACAGCTACCCGGTTGGGTTGAACAACATTGCTACCCGGTTAGGTTTAACACCACAGCTACCCGTTTAGGTTTAACAACACTGCTACCCGTCTAGGTTTAACAACACAGCTACCCGGTTAGGTTTAACAACACAGCTACCCGGTTATGTTAAACAACACAGCTACCCGGTGAGGTTTAACAACACAGCTACCAGGTGAGGTTTAACAACACAGCTTCCCGGTGAGGTTTACCAACACAGCTACCCAGGTTAGGTTTAACAACCTAGCTACCCGGTTAGGTTTACAACACAGCTACCCGCTTAGGTTTTAACAACACAGCTACCCGGTAAGGTTTAACAACACAGCTACCCGGTTAGGTTTAACACCACAGCATACCGGTTAGGTACCCGGTTAGGTTAAACAACACATGCTACCCGGTCTAGGTTTAACAACACAGCTACCCTGGTTTGGTTTAACACAGCTACCCGGTTAGGTTTAATCAACACAGCTACCCGGTTAGGTTTAACAACACAGCTACCCGGTTAGGTTTAACAACACAGCTTCCCGGTGAGGTTTACCAACACAGCTACCAGGTTAGGTTTAACAACCTAGCTACCCGGTTAGGTTTAACAACACAGCTACCCGGTAAGGTTTAACAACACAGCTACCCGGTAAGGTTTAACAACACAGCTACCCGGTTAGGTTAAACAACACAGCTATCCGGTTAGGTACCCGGTTAGGTTAAACAACAATGCTACCCGGTTAGGTTTAACAACCCAGCTACCTGGTTTGGTTTAACAACACAGCTACCCGGTTAGGTTTAATAACACAGCTACCCGGTTAGGTTTAACAACACAGCTACCCGGTTAGGTTTAAACACACAGCTACCCGGTTACGTTTAACAACACTGCTATCCTTTTAGGTTCAACAACACTGCTACCCGGTTAGGTTTAACAACACAGCTACCCTTTTAGGTTTAACAACACTGCTACCCGGTTAGGTTTAACAACCCAGCTACCCGGTTAGGTTTAACAACACAGCTACCCGGTTAGGTTTAACAACACAGCTACCCGGTTAGGTTTAACAACACTGCTTCCTGGTGAGGTTTAACAACACAGCTACCAGGTTAGGTTTAACAACCTAGCTACCCAGTTAGGTTTAACAACACAGCTACCCTGTTAGGGTTAACAACACAGCTGCCCAGTTGGGGTTAACAACACAGCTACCCGTTTAGGTTTAACAACACAGCTACCCGATTAGTTTTAACAACACTGCTACCCGGTTAGGTTTAACACCACAGCTACCCGTTTAGGTTTAACAACACTGCTACCCGTCTAGGTTTAACAACACAGCTACCCGGTTAGGTTTAACAACACAGCTACCCGGTTATGTTAAACAACACAGCTACCCGGTGAGGTTTAACAACACAGCTACCAGGTGAGGTTTAACAACACAGCTTCCCGGTGAGGTTTACCAACACAGCTACCAGGTTAGGTTTAACAACCTAGCTACCCGGTTAGGTTTAACAACACAGCTACCCGGTAAGGTTTAACAACACAGCTACCCGGTAAGGTTTAACAACACAGCTACCCGGTTAGGTTTAACAACACAGCTACCCGGTTAGGTTTAAACACACAGCTACCCGGTTACGTTTAACAACACTGCTACCCGGTTACGTTTAACAACACTGCTACCCTTTTAGGTTCAACAACACTGCTACCCGGTTAGGTTTAACAACACAGCTACCCTTTTAGGTTTAACAACACTGCTACCCGGTTAGGTTTAACAACCCAGCTACCCGGTTAGGTTTAACAACACAGCTACCCGGTTAGGTTTAACAACACAGCTACCCGGTTAGGTTTAACAACACTGCTTCCTGGTGAGGTTTAACAACACAGCTACCAGGTTAGGTTTAACAACCTAGCTACCCAGTTAGGTTTAACAACACAGCTACCCTGTTAGGGTTAACAACACAGCTGCCCAGTTGGGGATAACAACACAGCTACCCGTTTAGGTTTAACAACACAGCTACCCGATTAGTTTTAACAACACAGCTACCCGGTTAGGTTTAACAACATTGCTACCCGGTTAGGTTTAACACCACAGCTACCCGTTTAGGTTTAACACTGCTACCCGTCTAGGTTTAACAACACAGCTACCCGGTTAGGTTTAACAACACAGCTACCCGGTTATGTTAAACAACACAGCTACCCGGTGAGGTTTAACAACACAGCTACCAGGTGAGGTTTACCAACACAGCTTCCCGGTGAGGTTTACCAACACAGCTACCAGGTTAGGTTTAACAACCTAGCTACCCGGTTAGGTTTAACAACACAGCTACCCGGTAAGGTTTAACAACACAGCTACCCGGTTAGGTTAAACAACACAGCTATCCGGTTAGGTTTAACAATACAGCTACCCGGTTAGGGTTAACAACAGAGCTACCCGGTTAGGGTTTAACAACACAGCTACCCTGTTAGGTTTAACAACACAGCTACCCGGTTAGGGTTTAACAACAGTGCTACCCGGTTAGGTTTAACACCACAGCTACCCGTTTAGGTTTAACAACACTGCTACCCGTCTAGGTTTAACAACACAGCTACCCGGTTAGGTTTAACAACACAGCTACCTGGTTAGGTTTAACAACACAGCTACCCGGTTAGGGTTAACAACACAGCTACCCGGTTAGGGTTAACAACACAGCTACCCGGCTATGTCACGATTTCTCTAATGCAGGAACCCAAAAGCAGACCAGGACGAGGTAAGTTGGAAATTACAAGGTGAATATTTATTTGGAAGCTGAATCTCGAATGTTGGTCGGGAGTGGGTGAAGCTGGAAGCCTGGAGGTCTTTATGCTGATCCAGGTGAGCAACTGTAGACAGAGCAGTAGGTGGCAGATTAGCGACAGGCAAAAAGCGACAAAAATAGCAACAACTTTCCAAAAGCTTGAATCTTGATACGAGAGCTAACATACTGGTTACGCTAACGATCCGGCAGGGAATGGATGTCTGGTCATGGCTTAAATAGAGCAGAGGTGAAGATCAGGACAAGGTGTGCAGATTGCAGCAGGTGAACGTAGTTGGAGAATCAGCCGGGATGTGTTCAGGAACCTCAGGAGATTTGGACTTCAAGAAGAGAAATAAACAAAACAATGGCAAAACGGGCTCAAGGTGCTGGATTCATGACAGTACCCCCCCCCCCCCCCCCCTCCAACGGACGCCACCGGGCGGACCACAGAATCGCACCGACTCCCACATCGGACGCATCCACTTCCACAACAAACTGACGAGATGTATCTGGGTGAGAGGATAGGCGCATCAGTGAAACGCTTCTAAAGATCCAGGAAACCTTTGTTTGCCTCTGGATTCCAACCGAATGATCTGGAACTTGAAGTCAGGGCAGTGAGCGGAGCGGCCACTCTGCTGTAATCACGGATGAATCGTCTGTAGAAATTAGCAAACCTCTGGAGTTGCAACCTAGACTCGGGCTGAGGCCAATCGAGAACCGCCTTAACTTTCTCACGATCCATCGTCAACTGACCATTTGAGATGATATAACCGAGGAAGGATGTGGTGTGGGCATGAAAATCCCATTTCTCAGCCTTAACGAACAAGCGGTTCTCCAACAACCGCTGCAGAACCTGTTTGACATGCAGGACATGGTTAGGCAGATCTTCGGAAAACACAAGAATGTCATCCAAGTAAACAAACAAAACGACCGATCATGTCTCTCAGAACGTCGTTAACCATACTCTGGAAAACTGCCGGGGCATTAGTGAGTCCAAATGGCATCACCAGGTATTCAAAGTGACCCATAGGAGTATTGAACCCCGTCAGCCATTCGTCTCCCTCTTTAATACGGACAAAGTGATATGCATTGCGCAAGTCCAGCTTAGTGAAAATGGTTGCGCCCTGCAGGGAGTTGAAACCAGAGTTCATCAAGGGCAAAGGGTACTTGTTCTTGATAGTTATGTCATTAAGCCCACGGTAATCAATACAAGGCCGCAGGGAGCCGTCCTTACCTACGAAGAAGAACCCCGCCCCCAGGGGTGAAGAGGAGGGATGACTGAGGCCAGCAGCAAGAGAATCCTTAATGTAGCTTTCCATGGCTTCACGTTCAGGTTTAGAGATACTGTAAAGGCGGCCCTTAGGGTAGGTAGCTCCAGGTATAAGATTGATAGCACAATCATACGGTCAGTGGGGAGGCAGAGACAGGGCCTTCTGTTTGCTAAACACCTCCTTAAGATTGTGGTAAACATCGGGAACCATCGACATGTCTGGAGGTGGTGGGTCCAGACCCTGTTTAGAAGCAGAAGGGACACATGCCGTTTTAAGACAGTTAGAATGACACTTTATACTCCAGTTGGTTACCTTGCCAGTGACCCAATCAATAGTGGGGTTATGTTTTTGAAGCCATGGGTAACCCAAAACCAGAGGAGCGCGAGGAGAGTGCAAGATGAAAAAGGATACGACCTCTGAATGATTTCCTGATATCAGCATGTTAACGGGTCCAGTTCTCTTAGTTATCCTTGCCAGAAATTCGCCGTTAAGTGTGGTAGCTTCAATGGCTTCCGGGAGACATTCCTTGGAAAGGCCCAGCTGCTCCACCAGATTTGCGTCCATGAAGCTGCCATCTGCACCTGAATCTATCAAAGCATTAATCTCAACAGAATGATTAGAGTTCATAAGTGTGACAGGAACTGGAGGTCTTACAGGATCATTGGAAAACTGAGATTGGCTCGCTAAGAATCCTCCCACTCTTAGCGAGCCTGGGAGTTTAACGGCCTCTGTGGGCAGGAGGAGATGTGATGGTTCCTTTTACCGCAGTAAAAACAGCTGTTTGACTCGCGTCTAAGCTGCCGCTCTTCTACTGACACTCCATGACGTCCCACCTGCATGGGTTTGGAATCTGATGACCGCTGTTCCCCCTTAAACTCCTGGGCTGTAGCGCGGTTCCCCACTCGGCTCCATTTCCAGATTTGGAAGGTTGACGACACAGAGAATTGTTGGAAAACCTCTCACATTTATCCCTCCTCTCTCAGCACCTGTTATCAACCCGAATAGACAAAGCCACCAACTCGTCCAAGTCCCTAGGCTCAGGACAAGAGATTAGTTCATCCTGTAACTGTTCAGATAACCCCTGATGAAACATAGCCTGCAGTGATTCCTCATTCCACCCACTTTCCCCTGCCAATGTTCTGAATTCAGTAACAAAATCTGCTACGCTGCGTAATCCCTGGCTCAGAGAGCACAACCGCTTTGATGCGTCCTTTCCTCAAATGGGATGATCAAAAAGTTTCCTCATCACAGCTGAGAAAGCGTGGTACGACGATAAGCAGGAGTCCTGTCGTTCCCACAGGGCAGATGCCCACTCCAGAGGCTTTCCCCGTAGCAGTTCAATAACAAAGGCAATCCTAGCTTTATCAGAAGCATAGGAGTTAAGTTGCAAGTCAAAAACCAAGTCACATTGCATGAGAAAAGAACGACATCTTCCCAAATCCCTGTCGTACTTATCCGGTGTCGGAACATTGGACTCTCGGGTCGACGCAGTCTCTGAGACAGCAGGCGAGGGTGGAGAAACAGGTGGTGAAGAAACTGCTAGAGCACTGAGCTGAGCATGGACAGTGGTAAGACTAGTAGTGAGATTTCAAATTGCACTTGTTACCTCCTGCAGTGCCCCACCGTGCTGTCCCAACATAATTCCTTGTTGTGGCATGGCAAACAGAGTCCAGATCCGCTGGGTTCATCTTCGCCGGATCGTTCTGTCACGATTTGTCTAATGCAGGAACCCAAAAGCAGACCATGACGAGGTAAGTTGGAAATTACAAGGTGAATATTTATTTGGAAGCTGAATCTCGAATGTTGGTCGGGAGTGGGTGAAGCTGGAAGACTGGAGGTCTTTATGCTGATCCAGGTGAGTAACTGTAGACAGAGGAGTATGTGGCAGATTAGCGACAGGCAAAAAGCGACAAAAATAGCGACAACTTTCCAAAAGCTTGACTCTTGATACGAGAGCTAACATACTGGTTACGCTAACGATCCGGCAGGGAATGGATGTCTGGTCATGGCTTAAATAGTGCAGAGGTGAAGATCAGGACAAGGTGTGCAGATTGCAGCAGGTGAACGTAGTTGGAGAATCAGCCGGGATGTGTTCAGGAAACTCAGGAAATTTGGACTTCAGGTAGAGAAATAAACAAAACAATGGCAAAACAGGCTCAAGGTGCTGGATTCATGACAGGTTAGGTTTAACAACACAGCTACCCGGTTAGGTTTAACAACACAGCTACCCGGTTAGGTTTAACAACACAGCTACCCGGTTAGGTTTAACAACACAGCTACCCGGTTAGGTTCAACAACACTGCTACCCTGTTATTTTTATCAACACTGCTACCCGGTTAGGTTTAACAACACTGCTACCCGGTTAGGTTTAACAACACAGCTACCCTGTTAGGTTTAACAACACTGCTACCCGGTTAGGTTTAACAACACAGCTACTCGGTTAGGTTTAACACCACAGCTACCCGGTTAGGTTTAACAACACAGCTACCCGGTTGGGTTTAACAACACAGCTATGCCTCAGACGTCATGGGTTTAATTGGGAACAGTTCAAAAGAGACGTGGGGGACTTTTGTCGCCGCTGTGATGCATGCGCCGCACACAAGGGCCCCCTAGACCAGTCTCACGCTCAGCTACAGCAGCAGGCAGCAGGGGCACCGATGGAGAGAGTGGCTGTAGACATTATGGGGCCCTTTCCTCGCTCCGACAAGGGGAACCGCTATGTACTTGTAGCAATGGACTATTTCACAAAATGGCCTGAGGCCTATGCCCTCCCTGACCAGGAGGCAGAGACAGTTGTTGACGCCCTGGTTGAGGGGATGTTCACAAGGTTTGGCGCTCCAGAGGTTATTCACAGTGATCAGGGGTGCAATTTTGAGTCAACGCTGTTTGCCACCATGTGCAAGCGGCTGGGGATGTACAAAACCCGGACAACAGCCCTGCACCCTCAGAGCGATGGACTTGTTGAGAGGTTCAACCGAACCCTCGCACAACAGCTCGCAATCCTCTCAGCTGAACACCAACGTGACTGGGACACACACATTCCACTTGTGTTGATGGCCTACAGGTCAGCGGTACAGGACTCCACATCCTGCACACCAGCCCTGCTCATGTTGGGGCGGGAGCTGCGATCCCCAGCAGAGATGGCATTTGGCAGACCCCCCGACACCCCTGCCGTGGCCCCTGGGAGACAGTATGCCAGGAGGCTCCAGGACCGCCTGCACACGCCTTCGCACGGGATCAGCTGGAGAGGGCTGGCATCAGACAGAAGAGGAATTATGATGTGAAGTCCAAGGGGCGGGACTTTCAGGCTGGGGAGCTGGTGTGGGTGTACAGCCCCCGCAGGAAGAAGGGACGGTGCCCTAAGTTGGACTGCGTCTGGGTGGGCCCCTGTAGGGTGTTAGAAAGGATGGGGGAGGTGGTTTACCAAGTGCAACTGCCACCTAGAGGCAGAAAAGTGGCGCTGCACAGGGACAGGCTTGCCCCTTACAGGGGTGGGGCTTCCCTCGCACCGGACTCCGAGCCCCCTTCCCCTGCCCCCCCGCAGCCCCCTGCTGCCACACCAGAGAGGAACCCGACCTCTCCAGACAGATCGGCTGCTGCACAGCTGGGGTGGCGGCCGCTGAGGCGGGCTCCCCGCCGGTTTGCTGACTTTGTTTGCCCCCTCGGGGTCGAGGGGTGCAGTGTGACGGTTCTGAGTTGTGTGTTTGTCTGCATTGTGCTGATGTTCTGATTGGGTGCTCAGGAGAAGGGTGCGGGCCTTGGAAAAGGATATCCGGTTAGAGATGTGGGGAAGTTCATGTTCGTTGTTTTATAGCGTTCGACAACGTGTGTCCGCGATTAGTAAAAGATAGTTAATCAAAACAACCTGTGTGGTGCTTGGACGCATAGAAACAGGGTTGCTACAGTATAGTAGATTCGATTTAAGAGGGGTGTGCATTTTTCCCTCCAGTAATCGGTTCAGCCAGTACTGTGGTGGCACAATTTATATAACTTATTGAGTTTAACTAATTGACATAATACACGGGTCTGAACAAAACTCTGTAGAAGTGGCATCTGTTTTAAGTTTCATGGAGGTCTTTATTTTTATGCTTTATATGATTATTTCTGATACTAAAAAGACTACGACCTACAGTGGCTGAGACGAGTCGAACAAATTGCATATACAAAACGCTTTGCAAATTCGAAAAACACTAGCGCATTAACGGAAAACACTAATGCAAAAGACAACACAAATCCATACATTACAACACAAAGGCAAAATCCACAGCACAAATGCAAAATTTACCAAACAAATTGGCAGAAAAGCAAAAGCCACAACACAAATGCCACAACATAATAATGTAAGGGAGTGTCAATAGATGATATTAAATCATTAAATGAAACGGGTCGGCTATTATTGCCGTCTAACCATTATTGCTTACATATGTGGAAGAGGACAATTCTTGCCCTTTTGAGAAGTTTTAATGTAGCTGAAGCAAAGGTTCAATCAGGAAGACGACGTTCCACTTTAATTTCTCATAGCTCTATGTTGGGTTCTAAATTCCCACACGGTCATTGCAGGCCGCTCTCCTTCATCTCTCAACCAATCAGGACCTCATGCATTAACAAGAGTACAATTGCAGTGTTTATTGTTGTACGCTCTGGTGTACCTTTGGCTGATCTGAATGAACACCCTAACCCTGTTGATGAAGAAGCTGCATTTGTGGGTACTAGCAGCACATCTGCGAATGCTGGAGCTAAACATGGGTGAAAGAGCTGCCAAGAGGGGCCGTAAGGGTAAACCAATGCACATCATGCAACGCCTAGGCCTGACATTTGGTACTACAGAAGCTCAGGAGAATTCTTACCCAGAGGGGGAAGAGAGTACAATCCCCCAGTTACCAACAATGGGAACACGTGAGCCACCGGTAGAGCCAATCGAGGCGGGGCTATATGTAAAACCACTGATTCAGGAAAAACCTGCACATGAGTGAAATATTAAAGTACATGGGTTGAAACAGAGTTCAGGAATGGAGGGGGTTACGATTTGATGGACCCCATTTCAACTAAAAAGCAGAAAGAGGGTTTTTTAAGAATATCCCTATGAACAGGTTTTGTGTGATATATTCATGCCTTTATATTATCAATGTCCCCTATGCTGTTACTCTGTATGCCGAAATATAACTATTATTTTTCATTTTTATATTATACAACCTCATAACACAGAAATAATGTATTAACTCTTTGTATGAACATCTAATACATCTTCCAAAAACATTGTAATCTCTTCTTTTTCTTTTTGCACAAATTATTTCTTTCAGCCCAACAGCCCACATCATTGAGGAGTACACCTACTGCTGGGGGCTTTCCAACTTCGAGCAACTCATAGCAAGTGGGGCCCACTTAGGATAACGACTTTTTTAACTAGTCTAACCAAAAAACTATTGTATAAACTGGGCAATACAACTGTAAACATGCCTACTAGATCTTCCATATAAAAGAGGGGGATACAGTATAGTAAGGTGAATGTACGAGGGAGATAGGAGAAGTACATGTATAGTAGAGTGACATCGACGAAGATCAAGATCGTGGGTGAAGCAGGAGGAAAGGACAAAGTAGCAAGCTCCCTCCAGCAGAAGATGACCATGTGATTCATTTGATTTTTTCTTCTTCATGTAAGACTCTGAAAACTTCTGTAAGGTATCCAGTATCCAAAGGACTTGGACTAAATACATTTCTGGTTTCTCCTGTGCTTAACTACCCTCGCTAAAGTAAAATAAGCTATGAACAAGAAATAAGAAATTGACCTCATATTTGGATCCATAGTACCATGAAAAATTATTTGATGGTCTAATCTCCAAATGTGTGGTCTGTGAAAAACATAGTGTCTAACAAATAATTAGGTCACACTTTTTCCAAAAGTTACTGTGGTAAGGGGGGCGTGGCTTAGCGCCGGCTGCAGACAGAAGGGGCGGAGCAGCTCAATTGGGGTCACAGACGCAGCTGTAGGGGATGAGCGCAATTAGGTAATTTACTATAAAAGACTAACATGTGTTGTGCTCTCCCCACAGTGAGGTCGGGTCCAGCCACGTGGTTGGAGGTTTTCTTTGTTTTGATGGGCTCAAGAACCGGAGCAGCGATTGTTATTGTATGGCGTGCACGTCCAAAATGGACCGTGGACCATGGTTGTATCTTTGTTAAAGGAAAATAAAAGGCATTTCCTTATACCAACCCTCGTCGTGTGGTTCATCCCCTGGCCCGTAGTCCAGACTTGGCCACAGTTACAATAACTTAACGCACTCACACTCTGGTAACTGACATCCATTTTTTGCAATTAAGCAATAACGAAATCTACTTTCTCTATATAAAAGTATTACTACAAAGAGCTTTTACCGGATGTACTTCACCACGTACTATCCAGGCTGGTGAACTGGCCGACTAACGCTCCAATCGGGTGCAGATTCTCCAGAGTGTATTTGCAGATTATAGTGCTCGATGCCCAATTTGTGCCAAAAGTAGTTGTAGAGAATCTCAGATTCGACACTCGCAAGAGCGGATTTGTAGAATTGTAATCAATAAGTTGTGTTCACACTTTTATCAAAATAAAGTTGTAACATATTCACATAACAATTACACAATTTAACTACACAATCACAAATACCGTATTTGTTGATGGTGTACACATGGGATAATCACGTTGTGGGAGTGTGTGTGGATGGTGGCTGGTTTAAGCAGCCTCACCTGGCCTGAGTCAGACTGATTGGACTCTGGGGCTGGGTGGGGCTGCACACCTGTTGCACATTGAGCAATCAGTGTGCACAGGTTAAACCAGCCACCACCACACACACTCGAGGAGAGCTCTTCGGCATGGCAGCATGGAGCACCGTCTGCCTGCCTCATTATATGCAACCTCAACAATAAACCGGTTTTCAACATCACCACCCTGTGTCCAATTGTTTGGAGGAGCCCGAGGAAAGTCACCTAGGTGGAGTATGGGAGCCACCTAGGTGGCGTGTAGATTGGACATTGCTACATTGGTGCCTGAACAGGGACCTCTCCAAACCGTGTTTGGACACAGGAAGGCTGTCCAGGGGCGCACTGGGCCCAGCAGCGACAACGGACAGCCTTCTCCCAACACCATCCCTCTCCCCAACGGCGCTGTGGATTCCAGCGGAGGACGGGGGAGGCAGCGCAGCAACCGCCACAGGCAACCGTCTGCAGCTAGCCACCCCGGCATCCAGCCAGCGCCGCAGCCCAACCAACTCTTCCGCCAGCCCGTCCAGACAGCCCTGGGTCAGCAGCCCAGGCCTCCGAGTCTCCAGGATGGAGGGGGAGGGTGGGCTGGAGTGGACCGCCAAGTCCGCTGACACCTCCGCCAGTCAAGGCAGCAGCCCAGGCCTCCGAGTCTCCAGGATGGAGGGGGAGGGTGGGTTGGGGTGTCACCCTGGGGAGGTGTGGGGACTGTGGGGTTGGTGTTTTTTTTTTTTTTTTAGGTATGGTAACCCTGGTCAGAGTCCGTGAGGTATGGTAACCCTGGGTCAGAGTCCGGTTTAGGAATTATTTTTTGGATAGGTTTCAGCCGGGGATACTCCCCGGCTTCAATTGGGTGTTGGGGGTATGTGGGAGTGTGTGTGGATGGTGGCTGGTTTAAGCAGCCTCACCTGGCCTGAGTCAGACTGATTGGACTCTGGGGCTGGGTGGGACTGCACACTTGTTGCACATTGAGCAATCAGTGTGCACAGGTTAAACCAGCCACCACCACACACTCGAGGAGAGCTCTTCGGCATGGCAGCATGGAGCACCGTCTGCCTGCCTCATTATATGCAACCTTAACAATAAACTGGTTTTCAACATCGCCACCCTGTGTCCAATTGTTTGGAGGAGCCCGAGGAAAGTCACCTAGGTGGAGTATGGGAGCCACCTAGGTGGCGTGTAGATTGGACATTGCTACACACGTGTTTTGCAAACCAATTCAGATTTACACGTCTTTCTGCGGCTAGAAATAACAACCTACAAGTTCACAAATCTTAACTTGAACTAGAAACACTTCAGTTATAAAATTCTGACTACACTTACAATACTCAACTCCTATCGGAGGCTTTCCAATCGTTACCTGTTCTCTGTGCTATACAATACAAAACGGTGCAACCCCTGTATTTATCATTGGGCAGAGGTGGGAGGTAACAAATTGCAAATACTTTGTTACTGTACTTAAGTACAGTTTTCAGGTATCTGTACTTTACTTGTTTATTTTTCCGACAACCTTTTTCTTTAACTCCCTACATTTTAACACAAATCGGTACTTTGTACTACTTACATTTTCAAAACAGGCTCGTTACTTTAGTTTTAATGCATTTGAGGGGAATGATTTTTATTTTGCTTCGATGCGTGTCTTACCAACATCAAGACCTATTCCAACCTAAATCAATGGGACAATACATAGAAAAGACGATCCCTATGTGTAGCCATCGGTGCATATCACGCATTACAGACGTAGCAAGATGAAAATTACGTAAAAGACGAAGACGAGAGGGAGACTTGACCGGGGAGAAATGGCGTCTATGGGAAAACTAGTATCATAGCGAGTTAGGATGGATGAAATTGAACCAGCAAACATGGCAGACGGAGCAGATTTGTCAGGAGTGTGCAAAATACGAACCCAAAAGCAGAATAAGTCCAAAATATTTATTTGAGGCAGGGCAAGGCTTCAGCTCAATCAACAACAAAAATTAACTCCTGTTTCTCAGGAGGAATGCAAAAACACAAAAAATCGAAACAAAGAAAAGAGCCAGGTCACCGTCAGTAGAGCAGTCCAGGGGTAGGCAAAGGTCAAAACTGAAGGCAAATCCAAAAACAGGCAGGAATCAAACAGGCAGGGAGGGAGGGAGGGAGGGAGACCACAGGGCAGAGTGAACTGACTATGTAAGCTAAGAGCAAACATAAGAACAATCGGACAACGTGGCACTGAAAGCACAGGACATAAATAGGCTGAGTAATTAGCACAATGACAAACAGGTGAGCAGGAAAAAGGGCGGGTAACAGACAATGGCAGGGTGTACAGTTGAGGGGCAAAGACAGGGGCACAACAGAAGTAGGCACATGGTAGACAACAACACAAAATAACCAGCAGGAGGCCAGAGAGTCACTCAGTCCCAAAACGGAGGAGCTGACAGATTCAGAGCAGCGTCAAGACATTCCCAATCCATGGCCTCATTTAAGAGCAATGTTTGAAGTTGTTGGCTCTAAGAATGATTCTTGGCGAATGTGTTGTGTCTTGTGCCAACCTTATAATATTTTGGTAATCCTGTAGAGATGAGGGAATTTCTAACAAAATAGTTTAAGTGTTCATTAGACCAGAAGTGTGGTCTCATTTTGATCATAATGTTTAGAGTTCTGTTGCTGACATTGAAAACTGATTTGCACATTGGAGCGAAGTTGATGTTCATTATTTTCAGTTTATTGTTTTATTCATTTATTTATTTAATTATTTATTTTATTTATTTATTGTTCTATTTTATTTGAAGTTAGAATGGTTTAACTTTAACAGTCTTCAAATTATATTAATATGACTTAAGGTTCAGTTAGCTTTGCACAGAAACAGCCGGAAGAAATGTCAGAGATACTTTTTACTTTTATACTTTGAGCACATTTCAGAGCCAATACTTTCCCACTTTTACTTAGGTAAGGAAGTTGAATCAGTACTTTTACTTTTACCAGTCTTGTGTTACATACGTATTGTGGGAGAAATGTACTGGGGTTTAAAGAAAACATAAGCAGTATCTTGCCTACATGATCAGTGTGGAAAAAAGCAGAGTCAACGAAGGCCTTCATTCCGAGTGGCATTCATGTGTCACTCATTTACACCATCTGCTGCCCCTGAGATTAAACCTTTACTTAGCTGAATCCAAATTGCCCCCTAAAAAGCTGTAAACCTCTCTATACCTGGCTTACGTCATCCTGAGAGGAAGAGACGGGGAGAGCTTTATGACGGTCATTAAGAAGAAAAGAGTCCCCTGCATCCTTTCTCTCACTTTACTTATACTGACTTATATGTTAAGGTTAACTAGTTAATACTACAGTCAAAGTCAAACACTGCCTGCTTTATTAATGTAATCCACAATCACATAGTGGTATTGTCAATTGTTTAAATGTCTGTGTAGAAGTGATTGGCATTGTGCTCATGCATGTCATATCTTTATGTTAACCCATATATGTGGTATATGGATTGGTTTTCTTTGATTGTACACGGCTCATCTCATGAGCCGTGTACATTTATTATGTTTGTTTTAAATCAGTTTAAGTAATAAGGTGATGAATGGATTTTAATCACAGAGTATCTCACTGCTCTACATATGATATAACTGTAAAGTTTAAGATGTAAATTATTTACACTGTGATCTACTGAGAATCCAGAGAAGTAGGATAAGTGCCTGTTCAGTTAATGAGGAACTGGGGTGGGGGACACGGGAGTTGTCAAATTTCTAGGCCCGATGCATAGGGTGTTGTGATTGGTCAGTGCATGTAGGGGGAATTCACACATTTTGGGAATATAACCTGAAGTCTGATTCCAGGTCAGGAGTTCTTTGCAAACAAGTGATAATAAAGTCTTTATTTTTCAAACTTCGGCTTTCTCGACCTCTCTTAGTTTGTTAAAGTGTTGGGTTTTATCCACAACAGTATCTGTATTTCTACTTGAGTAAAGAATGTGTACTTTTGCCACCACTGCCATTGGGTAACCATTATTTGAAAAAGCCAATCAGAAACTGCCTCCTTATCTAAGTTCATCAACAGGCAGAATGTTATACATGGGTGAGATTGGCACAAAGATCAGTTGGTCTGTGGAGGATCTTTTGTTTGACTGATACATGAAAGAAGGCCATTTAATGCTAATCCCAACAACCCCAAATGCTTCCTGATAAACTCCTCAAGAACAGTGAGACACAGAGGTCTGGCAGGGAGGAGGATGTGAACAGAAAAGGTGAAACCACATTAACAGTTTGATCAACTCCTCAAGAACAGTGGGGGGTTAGAGACAGAGGTCTGGCAGTTGAGGGGGATAATAACAGGAGGAAGATGAAACCATATTAAAGGTCCAGTGTGTAGAATGAAGTGGCATCTAACGGAACAGGGATTATGATAAGTGGGTCTGCATTCTTTAATACATACATGTATTAGAAATGTTAGTTTTTGAGGTAGTTTCCCTGTTTGATAACTAAAAGTAGGATCTTACACTTTCGGATAAAGTTGGTATCCAAAACTAAACAACTGCACAACGTCATGTTATCAAAAGCAATCTATATTCCCATCGTGCAGTGCAAGTCTGTATGTTGGACGTGAATGTTTGAGTAAATGTGGATGAGAAATGTGTGACATGAAATGGCTGCATATATTCAACAATTTGGAAAAGGATGGGGATGCACCAATCAGATACTGGCCTAATATGTGGTAACTGGGCTGATACTGGAGAATGCAATTTGAGTTGATTAAAATAATCTTTGTGGTATGCCAACCATGATTTATAATGTACTTGAGAAACTAAACTATACAATCACAATGTAATTATTAATATTTGGTTAATCAGTCTGTGTGTGTGTGTGTGTTATAAAACGTTATAACATCCTAGCACATCAATTGAATGTCATGCTGGTGACTGAATGGATGTGGTTGGGAAACCAGTTTGTGAACTGTTTCATCAGATAACACCAAGAGAAGATACAGTTTGGTGTATTGTTATCATTCACACCCTTTTCATATGAGAGATTAAGTTCCAAAGTCTTCTGGATAAGTGACTATCACATTGCACATTGGTTGCATGTACAACCAAAAAAAGCTTCAGCCTTCCAGGCAGGTCTCTATGAACAGACTGTGCCCATTATTTTCCATGCCACTACGTGCTCATCTGAATGCGAAGCAGATGTAAGATCAGACTTGAGAAACGTTTTTAAAGAGAATCCCCACACCGCTGTACACACGGAACTGGTTTTATTAAAACATGGCTACAATTCATATGTTGGTGAATTTACGCACAATACATTTGATTAGTAAAAGGCAGAACATTTATTTACGCGCGCTGCACAAGTCTGCATCCAGCGATGCGCGGCCGATCACCGCGGCCAGGGAGGAGTCCCGGGTGAAGACTCTCAAGGACATGCCCGGACCCAGCACGTTTGGAAATCTGGTGGAGTTCTTCTATAAAGACGGTTTTAGCAGAATCCACGAGATCCGGGTAATCCATTGTTTTATTAACTATATCCCCTTAAAAGTAGGCTAATTTAGAAAAGTAAATGCGTGCCAGTATTAATCACATCTTCATAGCCGAAATGTTGAGCGTCAAACACTTCATTTCCTGCATTCAGGTGAACTTTTCTGCAGCCAAAAAGTGCCCTTTCTGCATCGATTTATTGATGTAAAGGAAAACGCCATGTCAGCCAATTTCACCACCAATCATTGTGTTCATACACTCACACAGAAACTGCATAGCTTTGTCTTTGAGATTTTCTGTATTTTAGAAACAAAATGAACCCCGCAAAATAAAAACTGTATTAAAGAAACAAGTGACGTTAAACGAATTATAAATACAATATGATTGCACAAAATTGGATATTAACTAAACTAGTGCATTCGGCAAACCCTTAAAATAGGCCCTATTTAATATAGGGCCTATTTTATGTTGTGGGCTTCTTTGTAATATTGTGGCGGCAGCAGGTTGAAGGAGAGCCCAGGGTATTGGTTTAGTAACAGCTCCTGTGCCCCATACACCGCACGACTACGAGAGTGTCCTTTTATTAACACACACGCACAACACAAAACACACAAGTCATGCCCCCCACCATGACTGCCTCGGTGGCGGTGCCGCTTCCGCCGACCCTCCCAGGGTCCCTTGCGGCACGGAGCACGGCGATCACAGCCGTGATCGCCACACAGCCCCCACCTAAGGGGCCAGTCGCCCCCGACGGCCCCAGCACATAGTCCTTCAAGTGTTCAGGAGGCCGGCGCCAACGGGGAGGCCGTGCAGACTTCTTCTTGGCGACCCCCTCCATCGAGGCCCCCACCAGGTCCTGCAGGAGAGGGGCATCCTCGGTCGCCTGTCGGCATCTGGCCAGGGCCAATCGTCCGGTGGCCCTGGCGGAGTCGGTGTGGGTAGCGGGCTCAACCAGCCCCGTCCGCCTGCAGTCCTCAACCCTTTTCGGGTCCATGTCCTTGTCCTTCCCCTGGCCGGACAGCGCCATGGGCCGGGGTGCCGGCGCGGGGCAATAGCAGGCCAGGTGACCAGGCTCGCCACACCGAAAGCAGCAGCAGTCAGTCGGTCCAGGCCAGGCCTGGCAAACCTCCTCCGCTCCTTCCGGACCTTCCTCGCAGTCCACCCGCCGGACCATTGGTCGGGAGGCAGTGGACGGCTGCTGGCTGGGTCGGGTGGAGAACTCGAACTCTGCCTGTTCTGCCTCATCAAGAGCCCCACCGAGGTTCTGGGGACTGGTGAGGCAGACCTGCTGCCGCAGCCGCTCCGGCGTCAGCCCCTGCAGGAAGGCGTAGAGGGCCAGATCGTCCCGTGCTGCTGCAGGGAATTCGGGGTGTCCTGGCCACTAGGGGGCGCTGCACCACTAAAAAAGGGAATGGGGGGGGGGCTTTTATCCACAGGAAGGGACCCCTAGCATTCACCCATACCACGGGCAGTGCCTGGTGAGGTAATAGGAGTCAGATTTCTCATTCTGATAAAGTTGGAAGTTCACAAATCTGTCGAGTTATGCTTTAATAATCTATCCCTGCTCACTGTATTGTTTACTTCATAGAGAGATACTATAATGGCAATTTTAACTATTTCTTCCAATGTCCCTTTTTTCTGTTGCCATTAATGCACGGGTAGGACAGAGTGATCTTACCCAGATTCAACAGATATTCCAGAGGTTATTGTAGTTTAGTTTTGTGTTTATTGAAGCGTTGAGACAAAGACATGAATGTACAAGGTTTTCTAATTATGCCAGTTGTATTTTGTTACTCTGTTATCTGTATGTTATCGGTCTGGTGAGAACTGTATGTGCTTTGTCAACCCATGACCCTATATACACACAACCCTGTGCCTCTAATGTTATCTTGGCACAAAATGGAGGATGTGAAATGTGATTTGATGGGATGATTCAAAAGTGCCAAGGATCGGAGGATGTCATTAATGATTGAACTGCTATACATGAGGAGGGAGGGGGAGGAAGCAAACTCCATTGTTTTATCAACCTTAAATATTGTTTTAAATAAATACATTAAAAAAAGACAGTGTTATCCAATCACAGTCGCCGCGGCAATTCTGCCGCAGCAATTCAAATTGGACAAGCGAAATATCTCAGTCGAGCGCAAAAACGGCAGAATGAGAAACAACGAAAACAAAATCAACCAAAGCTGCCCTATGGTCGTGGCAGCCACACTTGGCATAGCTACTATGTGACATTTTAATAATTATCTTAAACAGCGGTCCTCAATTGCTCCACACACACATGGACACACATGCGTCATTAGCCAATCCGCACACAGGAGGTTACTTCGATTCCTAGAATGCCTCATGACTTTGACTGACCGATGTCCTTGTGAGGTAATATGGTGATTGGCTGGTGTTTCATGAAGCCATGCAATTAACCAGTTTCTGTCCCTCTGCCCCCCCCCCCCCCCCCCCTCTATAAATCAACCCAAGCCAATTAGCAGGGCTGATTTAATTTGATTTTGCATCCACCACATCAAGGCAAGAAACTGGGAGGGACTGATATCACTATTTGTTTAGTTCAAAGGTTTTTGGTTGTTCGAATCCTATTCATACTTTTGAAACAATGTCTTGTGGTATTGTGTGTAGATATGTTATGGGAGAGTGTGTGAGAGAGAGAGAGACCCAAGCAGAATACTTTATAATCTGTAGTCACATTGCCTGAAAACACGCTAGCATTCTTCATGTTAATCTTTTGTGTATAATTTTTGATGATGATGATGATAATGAGTGCATCTTCCCTCTGTCTCTAGATGGAGCACCGTCAGAAGTACGGGAAGATTTTCAAGTCTCGCTTCGGCCCCCATCTGGTGGTGTCCATCGCTGACCACGACTTGGTGGCCCAGGTTCTGCGGGCCGAGGGAGCCACACCCCAGAGGGCAAACATGGAGTCCTGGAAGGAGTACCGTGACATGAGGGGCCGCTCCACCGCACTCATCTCAGCGTGAGTAACCTTTGACCTGTCTGTTTCGTACCCCACGTTGCATGGGTAGTTGGGGCCTTTAGAATGTTGTGGTACATAGGGGCGTAGCCAGGATTTTAGCATTGTAACATTATATATTTAAATATAGCCTATATTTTTCCCTTCATGTACATATTACATTTGGGACATATCTAGCCACAGCTGGTACTGCTGCTATAGCTTATTTTTCAACTTTAACTCCAGCCATATCCTCACAACAATTATGTTATTGTGATCTAATTGTGAAATCTATGGAGCAATCAAAACATGAAAGTTCCCTATGTTTACTGCCAAATAACAATGACGTACGTATGTTAACGGTAATAATAAATAAAAGCCTCAAGCTACTATCCGCCTTGTCCTCAATCGTTTTTGATCACACCAATATAGACTTGAGTGCTGAGTGCCTGAGTATAGGTGAGTGCTGCAAGGCAGCACTCACCTATTGTTCTTATTAGGCTTTCTTATTAGGTGAGTGCTGCTAGGCAGCGCTGAGCTTATGGTCTTTAAGGTTTTATCCTTTCTTTCTTTCCTTATTATTCTCTACAACCCATTCTCTAGACTCCATTCAAATCTGAAATGTTCAACTTGGCTTGAAATCGCATGCTATTATTTAAATGTTTGATGTATTCTACGCTTTTTTAATATTCAACTTTTAAACATGACATTATTTATATCTTCGTTCAAACATGTAACAAATCGTCACATTTTGATCTTTGTACCTATCTTAACAGATTTGTTATATATTTAATACTTCATACCTATAATTCAACAATTTCAGTTTCAAGCTTCGTCTCAGACACATTTCGGATACCGTGGAGCCTAAAAATGTAAAGAAATGTTTTATATACTATACATAATATAATGTGATATTATTATAGGTACAATTTGTATTCCGATTGTCAGGAGAGGAAAAATAATAAACCTCAAACCAATACATTTCAAATGTTTGTTAAATAGAAATATATTTGTCTCCCACAGCATGCACAATCTGTGTTTACCACTGCAGTAGCGTGATAACTTGCATGCAAGTGCAGGACACTTTTGTTGTCAGACAAGCAACACTGCTGAGATGAGCTCTCAGTTCACTTACTAGGTAGCATCACAAAACTTGATTGACTGTACCTCTAAGTTACCAACTACCAAACTAAATAATGATAACAAAATGCATCACAGAACTAGAGCCCGACCAATATATCTGTCGGCCGATGTTTTCGCCAATATTGGCCTGTAACTTAGACTTCGATTTTTAGTTATTTATACATATTGAATATCGGCTGATTAATGGATGTCAGTAATTTCTTACTCCCTAATATCGGTATTTGCATCGGCCCCTAAAATCCAGTATCGGTCGGGCTCTATACAAAAGTATTAATAATTAAACATAAACCTATTGGCATTAAATGGATTCCGACTGGATAATGCACAATTTAAATGAATGAGTAGCCTATAAGTTCCAATAAACGCAATCATCGCATCAAAATGCATTTTTTCTTTACCCTAAAGGGGCTTATTATTTTTGAAAATCTTAAATAATGTATGCATTGCAAATCAATACAATCAGCGTCTTTTCCAAAAACTACGAAACAGTTGACTCTTCTGGAGTAAACGGTATTCACAAATTCCCTTAGTGCGCTTGCTTGATGTGACTATTTTGTGGTGCATTTCTCTACAATCATTGTTCTTATTTAAAGCACAGCCTTTTTCTTCAAACAGATTTTGTTTAAAGTTTAATAAGGGAATGCATCAGAAAGAGCCCTGTATAAACTCCAAATTAAACTCTACTAGACTGCCACAAAAAAAAGGAGGGAGAAGAGGAGGGGCTGATCTTCATCATACTTAAAGGGGAAGCGCCTGTATTTTACATACATTGCAAGGACAAATCATTTCAGGATTAATTACTCAACTAATACTCATACCACTAGTATGGATAGTACTAATATTGTATCATCATATAACATCGCTCATTATAACGCTCATACACAACGACTGTACTTCAAAAGTATTACAAAGTTGGTCGTAACCATGGGGATAACACGCCCTCCTCCTTCCAAGAACTCTCAACTTCCATCTCGTATTGTTCGAATTCGAGCTTAAACAGGGGGTTAATTCACACTTTAAACGATGTAGAAAACATAGATTATGAGCAGGGATCTGCACACATTTTCTTTTGCATCTATTGCTAAATCATATATAATTTAGATTAGGTGCATTACATGTTAGGGTCTTTAGGATATTGGGGAATATAACATGTTGGGGTCTTTAGAGTGTTAAAGTCATTAAAATGTTGGGGTACATAACATCTTGGGGTCAATAGAATGTTTGGGTACATAACATCTTGGGGTCTTTAGAGTGTTGGGATCTTTAGAATGTTGGGATACATAACATGTTGGGGTCTTTCTAGTGTTGGGGTACATAGCACAGTGTAATGTGTGAAGGTTGTGAGTGTAATGCACAAACAAAAAGTTGTATTACTTTTCGTGTCCTGCAGGGAGGGTGAGGACTGGCTGAAGATGCGTAGTGTGTTGCGGCAGCTGGTCATGCGACCGCGAGACGTTGCCGTGGTGAACCGCGTGTAGTACGACCTGGTGAAGAGGGTCAGCTTCCTCCGCAGCCGAGCATCTGACGGGGAGTCAGTTGTCAACATCAACAACCTGTTCTTCAAATACGCCATGGAGGGTAGGTGAAGATTTCATAAACAGTCTGGCCGAAAAGGTTGCTTCCTATGTGCAGAGAAAATCCCAACCTGTTTGACTAGAATAGGAGAGTCTTCTCCCTATCCTTCTTACTCTCAGCCCTCCTTCCTTTCTTCCTTCTCTCTCCTCCCTCTTCCTCACCCTCCTCTTCCTTCCTATCCTCCTCCTCTCTTCTCTCTACATTCTTCCTCCTCTATCCTCCGCTCCTCTGTTTGTGGAAAGAAGTAATAGTTAATGTAAAACTGGATGTGGGAGACATTGCAGTAATGGGGGTGGAAATTTGGTTCCACTTGGCTTATGAAGGCATGTTGGATATAAAGGAGATGTACTGTAGGATAGGAAAGGTTAATTACTACCATATGTGTCAATGCTTTTTGGCAAGCATTCAAATTCCACCCGTAACTCATTGGAACGGCACTGTGCATTGATGTTTATGCTTAAAGTACAGCTGGCCTGCCTCAATGAGTCAAGGGGAGGAGAGGGGAAGGAGGGAGAAGGAGGAAGAGAGAGGGTGGAGGTGAAAAGAACGCTAACGGCGCCTCTATGGAGTCAGATTGATGCCAAAAGTATTGTCTGCATAACAAAAAATTGAATAGGCAGAGATGTGTAAATATTTCTTGTGAAACAATAATCTTTTGCAAATGTTGTTATAGTTACGACTAGGACCGAAGTGCAAGACACGGAGATGAGAAGGGAACGGGTTGAAAAGGGGATTTATTATAAGCTCAGGCACAGGCAAGGGCAAAGCAGGCGGTTAGTCGAGCAGACAGTAGGCAGGCGGGGAATTAGTCAGGCAGAGGAACGTAGGCAGGCGGGTAGTCGGGCAGGCAGTAGGCAGGCGGGGAATTAGGCAGGCAGAGGGACGTAGGCAGGCAGGCGAGGGACAGACAGGCAGAGGGACGTAGGCAGGCGTGTAGTCGACCAGGCAGTAGGCAGGCGGGGAATCAGGCAGGCAGAGGGACGTAGGCAGGCGGGTAGTCGACCAGGCAGTAGGCAGGCGGGAATCAGGCAGGCAGGCAGGCAGGGACTAGGAAACAGGAACGAGGAGGACAAGAGGAGAAGGTACTGGAACGGGAACAGGAACAGGAACGAGAGCAGGAACAAGAACCGGAGCAGAACAAGAACGGGAGCGGAACCCGTAACAGGAACAAGGAACTAAAAGGCGAGGACGAAGTTACTGAGAGAAGTGAACACACTAAACTAAACAACGAACTAGCACTGGCCTTGTGAGAAGCCAGTGCTTAAGTACTGTGGGGGGTGATTGGTGATTGTTGGCAGGAGTGTGTGAACAGAGGGAGTGCACGTGGTGGCTAATTGATGACGAGAGGTAAACAAAGGAGCACATGGTGTAATGAGGCAAGGTGTCACTAGATGGCGGAAATGGACAGGAACGGAGAGGGTCACGTAACAAATGTAAACATTTTTGAATCCGTTTTTATCGCACTCTGGGTTTTGACATAATTTTGACATGGAGGCGGGGTGAAGGGAAGGGGGGGACTTAGTTGGTCACCCGGACAAAACCATCATTGGTATGTCTTGTCTACCACTCTAACTGAAGGCATGCAAAAGTTTCTTCAGAGAAGCCGGTTACCCAAGCTACGGGCTCGGCTGGTCATTATCTTCAGAGCATAGCAACCCGCTGGATCAGCGACTGGCTTGGTTGGTCATTAGCTTCCAAGCCTAGTAACCAGCACGCCGGGTTAGCTAATGACCAGCCAAGCCAGTCGCTGATCCAGCGGGTTGCTAGGCTGTGTCCACGTCAAAATGATGTCAAAACCCCCAGCGCGAGAAAAACAGAATTGTAATCGTTCACTTTTTCTATGATTGCAATTTCTTTTTTTTTCATTTGTGAACAAAACGTAGTAGTTTCACAATAACAGGTTTAAAATTGTGAGATGTTTTTGTGGCCTATTCTTTTCTAAAGGCCTGCGTCCACGTCACGTGACTGTCAAGTTTCTGTCTGCAAAAACAAACAAGATGGCTGACATTTGCAGTGGAAAATGCAATATTTCTAGCGAGAAATTTGTATTTTCTTTTCGTAATATTTGTTCAGTGATTGTATATGACGTTTAGTTTGTTAGTTACTATGAAAATTCTGTCAGAAATATTTTGGAATATAACGTTTTCTATCGTTGCTATAGTGGTTGATTCTGACGCTGCTGTTGCTGAAAACCAAACAGGTTTTGATCATTTGATTATCAGTGGAAAATGCAATATTAACATTGTTTCGGCATTAAAAGCGTTTTGATAACAATTCTAGTTCGAAATGTGCCTTTTATTCTCATAATATTTGTTCAGTGATTGTATATGATGCTAAGCTAGTCAGGTAAACTGCTCGTGGCGTTTTTCATGCTTATTTGGGGTTTTGAGGGATTAGAATCGGTGTAGGCTATATTCTGTTTAAGAAATAACCAAAATGACTTTTTATTACACATATATTTCAAACATGTGGAGCAATGAGCTACATTTTTGTTCGGAATCCCCCCGGCCCCCAGTTATCGTATTGTAATAAAGCTTGCTGTTACGGGAGAATGTAGAGATCCCGCCCCCCAGAAATGTTGCTACGGGACACCCACATACAAGAGGAGAACACCAACAGGTTACCGGAACTAATGTGCTTTATTAGAATGGCTTGGTCCCCCAAACAGCCTTGCACACAAGTATATTGGCAACTGTCTGAGCCCTATACTTCTCAGTGCAACCTACCTGGACCAGAAACAGGCTGCTCCTACGTCCGCTACCATAGGGGCGGAGCTAGAAAAGAAAAATCAAGCTACCAATAGCAATGAGCAACAAGGCCCTTCATACATCCGCTCAAAAAGAGGCGGCAGGAAGAACCTGTTGTGCAATGTTAGATAATTAGAGGACAGGATATTAAAACGCCGGTTACGAACCATAATCAAAGCAATAATAACCGGTCACTCCTGAGCTCAGTGCCCATGCTGGAACACCACAGAGTAACAGCAGGGAGAGAGAAAAGAAGCTGAGCGACATCACGAGCGTAACAGGCTCTGAGCGACAAACCAATATCTAATCAGTAGAAAGGGCCCCCGACTCTAACACAGAGTGACCGAGTGAGCCCCTGGACATGTCCAACATGTAAAAACGGACAAAAGGACTGGGGGAAGACCATGACGCAGCCGCGCAAATGTCCTCCACCGAAACTCCCTTGAATAGGGCAGACAAAGCGGCCACCCCCCGTGCAGAGTGAGCTCTAACACCCAATGGTGAAGCTAAGCCCTGCCGAGTGTAGGCTAAGCAGACACCCTCACATATCCAGCGAGACAGACGCTGTTTTGAAAGAGTGCGGCCCTTGGCAGCGTCGCTATTACACACAAACAAATGTTGTGTGGAACGGAACACAGCCGAGCATTTCACGTACATAGCCAATGCCAGCACCAGGCACAGGAGATGCAACTCTGCCTCCGCCTCACTAGTATGGGGGGGAGTGAAAAGCCTTAAGCACAATATCCCTAGACCGAAAAGAACTGATAATGTTCTTAGGAAGGAACGCAAGATTGGGTCTAAACAGCGCGAAGGAGTTGTCCTCATTCAATAGCAAGCAGCTCGGGCTGACAGACAGCACAGCCAACTCACCAACACGTTTGGCAGAAACCAAAGCCAATAAGAGTGCCGTTTTAAAGGAAAGGACATCCAAAGGGACTTGAGACAGAGGCTCGAAATCGTCCTTGGATAAACCACGCAACACGGTGGGAAGATCCCAACGTGGTGTAAACACACGAGAAACAGGTTTAACACGTCTAATCCCACGCAAGAATCTCTTGACCAGTAAGTGACTGAAAACTGGTTTTCCGTCATATCCTGCGTGGCCAGCCAAAACGGCTGCAGTATAGATTTCGATAGTGGAGAAAGCCAAACCTTTCTCCAGCAAACACAGAAGGAACCCAAGTACGCTTCCCACCTCACAGACAGATGGGACAACGGGGTTGAGGTCACACCACGTACAGAAAGCGCTCCACTTTGCCGCGTAAAGGGAGGAAGTGGAAGGCGCGCTAGCACTCTGATTAGTGTTGATAACTACTGCTGGCAGACCTCTGCCTTGTAGAATCAACCTCTCAGAAGCCAAACCAACAACCGACCCGCCACATGGGGCGGGTGGTGCACCGTCCTGTGCACCTGTGAAAGCACATCCGGTCTGATCGGTACCGGCCACGGCTCCATGCAAGAGAGCGCCGCTAGCTCTGGGAACCACAGAGCTGAGCAGTTCTCCGGGGCCACTAGAATGAGGAACAATCCCTCCTGACTGACCCGCTCCAGGAGAGGATGGATCAGTTGAACTGGCTTGAACGCATATAAGGGACCCCGTGGCCACAGTGCGTGCGCCATCGCGGGTCACCCCCAACAGGGGAAGATCCTGGGGGCTGAGAGAGAACCACAGACAGTGGGTGTTCTCTCTGGACGCAAAAATGTCCACCTGAGCCATCCCAAACATCTGCCAGATCAGTCTGACAATGTCGGGATGTAACCGCCACTCGTCTCGGTGGGGACCGCCGCGAGACATGAGGTCCGCCCCAAAGTACAGGGTGCCTGCGATATGCAGGGCTCTCAGTCTGACCAGGTGCATGACGGACAGTGTGGTCAAGCTCCTGCGAACGTGAAAACGGGAGAGCGCCAACAGGACGGCATCTCGCCGAGGAGGCGAGAGCGTCGCAGTGAACGTGACAGAGTCTAGGCAAAGACCCAAGTAGACTAGCCGGCGGCTGGGGAGCGGGGAGCTCTTCACCCAGTTGATGGCAAAACCCAATGAGGAGAGATGATTTATCACCGTTATGGTGTCTCTTCTCGCAGCTTCCTCTGAGTCGCTCAGAATCAGTAGGTCGTCAAGGTAAAAGAGAACTCTCTTTCCCTGACGCCTGAGCGGCCCCAGCGCTGCCTCTACACACTTCGAAAAAGTGCATGGAACCTGGGAAAATCTAACGGCAGGCACTGGTACTCGTATGCCACGGCCATAAAGGCGAAGCGGAGAAATTTCCTGTGAGCCTGGAGAATGGGGACATGGAAGTAAGCATCCTTGAGATCCAGGGATGTGAACCAGTTGCCCTTTCTCACACACCGGAGCAACGCTCTGGTGGTGAGCATCTTGAATTTCCTCACGGCAACAAATGTGTTCAAGACGCGAAGATCCAGAATGGGTCTCATCTCCCCTGACTTCTTGGGAACCAGGAAGTAGCGGGTGTAAAACCCTAGGCGTGACTCGAGGGGGGGGGGGGACAGAGACCGCCCCCTTCCCCAAGAGGCGGACCACCTCCGCTGCCAGAGCCTGCTCGCCACTGGGTCGTGCAGCCTTGTCTCCACCACCCCCATAAAGGGTGGGGGACAGTGCTTGAACTGTATGGGGTGAACCCACCTAAACGTGTTGTCCAACCACGTTGGTAAAATAGATAATAGGCGTTGCGAGGCCTCTCTGCCCCTGACTGGATGGTCGCACACCCTCCTCATCTCCTCGGTGAATCTGGCATAGGAAGAGCAGTATTCCGAGCCGCGCTCCAAAACTGCCGTAGCCCAGGCGAGAGCCTCACTGTGTAGCGCCCCGATTAAATAGGCAATGCGGGACCTATCTGAGGGATAGGTGAGGGGCTGTTGTTCGAATACCAGGTCGCACTGGAGCAGGAAGGCCCGGCAGGACCCCAGATCGCCCTCGAAACGCTCGGGGGCTGGGATGAAGGGCTCCCGAGAGGACGCTGGGGAGGGTGGTGCGGGGGGACGGAGAGATGGAGAAGCAGAGGTAGGCGTAGGAGCGCGGAGCTCGCTGAGAGCCTGGGTTACCTCCCGATCTGGCGCCGGCTGCTAGGAGGGCAGGGAATAAATAGGGTGCGGTGATTACAGATGAGTGGCAGGAGTGTACGTGATTGTTGATTGTTGATTGAAGGCAGGAGTGAAGACCAGAGTGCACGTGAAGGGATGGCAGCCACTAGGTGGTGGCGGAGGATGGTGTGACACGTACCTCCGCCGGCTCCACCATGCCGCTGCTGTTAGAAGTCTTCATCTTAGTTTTTTTGTTGATTAGTTCAGACAAATGCTGAAAGAAAAGGGAGGACGAACGCAGCTGTGCGCCGCGTTATATACACGGTGTCGTGGGAAATGTGGGTGGTGCCAACGTTGATTGGTGCATAGCTGAAGATTTTCAGTGCACGCTAGTGCGCGCACGGGACAAGCCCGTAAGGCGAAGCCAAGACGGCATAGCCTACATGAAATAGAACAACACTTGACATTCCCCGCGAATATAAATATAAAAACATTTTCAGAAAAGGCTGAGGTTAAATATTTTCAAGGGAGCCTGTTTAACATTATTTCTAAACAAAGAAAAGAGGGGAATGTGGAATGTTTTGTTAAAATGTTGAGTCAAACATTTTTTAAAGGTGCTAAACTGTGCATTGTTTATTGATAAAGTGTTGTTTGTCAATTTTTCTCAATGTGTTTTACTTGTCCCTGAGGACTCTTCATAATCAAAGAATAAGAAAGAGTAGTTTGATGTCTTATTACCATTATGTAGCTATAATTGGAAATGGGTGTAAGAAATTACAATATATCCTGCTGGAGATCATGAGAAACATGACCAAGCAGCCACTGCGACCACCAAATATGTGGTCATTATAATCTTCAAAATGGTAATCTTACCATGATAGCAAAGGAAAGGCCACCCCCTGGCATATAATATAATATAAAATATCTGTGTATATATATATGTATATATATAACACTAAAATATATGCTAGAGTGCAAAGGTGTGGGTGTCCCTTCACCAGTGAAGGTGGTTATTGCACTTGGTGACCCATTATTGCACAGTCCTTGAATAGCAGCAGTTGCTCATGATTGTAGAAGTTGTAAAAAACTATACGAGAAATACAATATGGAAAAAGTATCAGTATCGGTATTGGTATCAATACCACCAGATCTGGTGGTATCAATACCACCAGATATTGACTTGGTATCGGATCGGAAAGGAAATAAGTGGTATTGCACATCACTAGCTTTTACACCAAACAATAGCTCTAATCCAAACCACAGCGCACTCTGTTGCCATAATGACGTTACTTGTGGCAGCTGAGCTGCCGTAAATGGTTTTGTTTTGGGCGTAAACTAGGTTCTGCTGGCTAGGAAATATAGAAATATTCTAAGGTCCCTTTTGAAGGTAACCCGCAGTTAACACAGTTGAATTGTAATTAATAAGTTACTTTTGTTATCAACGTGACTCGTTTTGTTTTTTTATCACTGTCTGAGGGCTAGTTACATCACTCCGAGAGATGTGTTAGCACGGACAGATTTGGTAGTGATACAGCCGATAACCTATTTGTGACCGCAAATAAGAGCACTAGACTCTTCCGTCTTCTCACACACTCAAAAATGTGATTGATAATTGAGATAATTCAGGTAGATTCCGCATTCCATCTTTAGAAATTCAACAACTATTAATCTGGTTCTCTATTCCTTATTCCTATAAATATGCAGCTTGCCATGGTAAATACACACTGAGCATGAAGAATGACCTCTCACACATGAGGGGGTCGTTGCCTCGGCGGCACTCGGGGAGGCACTGTTCTGTCTGGCGCACCTTAGAATATCTGTCTATTTCCTAGCCATCAGAACCTAGTTTACGACAAAAACAAATGTACGGCAGCTCAGCTGTCACACAAAACATTGTAATAGCAATTAGTGTGCTATGGTTTGATGTAAAACCAGGCTAATTCATTTATCTTTGAATTAGTAAACGACTGAAGTGCTCTATTAGGGTGATAAACCTCTCGTCACAAGGACAGTTTTTTCCCCTCCGCCACTAGCCTTATTAACAAGGCCCGGAAACCACCCTGACTCTCTCCACACCCCACCTCTGGCTCTACATGCCACTGTACTTAATCTGCTCTTGTAATCTAAATTCTTACTCTCATATTTTTTATACGTTCTGTTTGTGTATATAATTATACATATATTTATACATATATTGTTTTTTCTGTTTAACCTATTTAACTTATTTTAGAGAATGTGACGTGCACCTACATCACCAAGACAAATGCCTTGTATGTGTAAAAAACGTACTTGGCAATAAAGCTTTTCTGATTCTGATTCTGATTCTGATTCTGATAAATCCTCATGTGAGTTTGTGTAAATTAACCTTTACATAGAACTCATAACGTAAGCAACGTGAATGGTGCTTACATTGTATACATGTACCTCATCACAACGTCCGGTTTCTATCGCAGGAACCAAGAATCAATATTTTCGGGGGTTGTTCAGAATATTGTGTTCATATAACATGTTCATGTTCATGTATTAAATACAGGATATATGTGTGCATGTTACAGAAAATGAAATAATGGCCATAGGTCATAAACAGGTACAGCAGGGGGATTCCGAATAAAAATTTAGCTCATTGCTCCACATGTTTGAAATACATGTTGTGTAGTAAAATGTCATTTTGGTTATTTCTTAAACAGAATATAGCCTACCCTGATTCTAGTCCCACAAAACCCCAAATAAGCATGAAAAACGCCATGAGCAATTTAACTGACTAATTAAGCATCATATACAATCACTGAACGAAGATTATGACAATAAAAGGCCCATTTCTAACTAGAACTGTTATCAAAACGCATGTTAATGCCAAATCAATGTTAATATTGCATTTTCCACTGAAAATCAAATGAATGTCAGCCATGTTTGGTTTTCAGTGATAGCAGCGTCCGTATCAACCACCCAAGCAACGCTAGAAAATGTTATGTTCCGACAATCTTCTGGCGAGACCTGAAAGAATTTTCGTAAATAACTAACAAAGTAATCATCATATTCAATCACTGAACGAATATTATGGCAATAAAATACACATTTCTCGCTAGAAATTTTATCAAAACCCATTTTTATGCAGAATCTATATCAAAATATGGCATTTTCCACTGAGAATATGTCAGCCATCTTGTTTGTTTTTGCAGACAGAAACATGATAGTCACGTGACGTGGACGCAGGCCTAAAGAAAATAATAGGCCAAAATAAAACGTAGGCATCTTACAATTTTAGAGCCATTATTGTGAAACTACAAAAAATGTCGCTGTGGACCAAAGTAGCTATACTACATTATTGTGTGAGACTGGGTTGGTTTATTCCATATGTGTCCTCCTCTGCAGGAATGGCAGCCATCCTGTATGAGACTCGTCTGGGCTGTCTGGAGGAGGAGGTGCCGAGAGACACGCAGGACTACATCAGCGCTCTGCACCTGATGTTCAGCTCCTTCAAGACCACCATGTACGCCGGGGCCATCCCACGGTGGCTCCGGCCTGTGCTGCCCGGGCCCTGGGAGGACTTCTGCAGCTCCTGGGACGGCCTTTTCAACTTCAGTAAGGAATCTGTGGTGTGTGTGTTGTGTTGTGTTGTGTGTTGAATGGTTTGTGTGTTATGTGTTGATTGGTGTGTGTCGTGTTGTGCATTGAATGGTGTGTGTTGAGTGATGCTGTGTTTTTAATGGTGTGTGTTGTGTTGTGTGTTGAGTGGTGTGTGTTGTGTGTGTTGAATGGCGTGTTGTGTTGTGTGTTGACTTGTGTTTGTATGTTGATTGGTTGTGTGTGTTGAATGGAGTGTGTTGTGTGGTGGTGTGTCTTTTCCCTGAAAACGACTACACAAAGTTACATTAACAACAACCTATAATACACATAAACAGCAAACATACACATTGACTATTGGATAAATGAATGTGGAGGACTGATAATAAGGAAACCTAGACTACACTTGGTTAAGATATGGACTTGGTACTCAGCTGTCAGCTGCTTTTGCACAATCTCTCACTCTCTTCTCCTCTCTCCTGCTTTCTTCTCTGTCCCCCCCCCCCCACCCTTCTCCAGGTCAAGTCCATGTTAGTAAGAGGTTGGAGGAGATCAGAGGTCAGACAGAGCGGGGAGAGGAGGTGAGGGGGGGTCTCCTCACCCACATGTTGGTTACCATGGAGATGAGCCTGGAGGAGATCTATGCCAACGCGACGGAGATGCTGCTGGCGGGCGTTGACACGGTGTGTGTGCGTGTGTGTGTGTGTGTGCGAGACCCAACCTCGAGAAAGCCAGCCCAGTTCCATTTCCAGTTTTCAATGGGCCAGTATGCGCTTTGTGGCTCCAGTTAGAAACTTTAATCTACACCAAATGGTGTAGATTTGGCAAAATGGCAAAATTCCTTTGCCATCAGCATCTTGTGAAGAACTAGATACAGCCCTCACAAATCCAATTAGCCATGTCTTAAGGGCTAGACCTAAAAGGGATAGGTTGCCCCCTGTTTACTATGGGATTCATATGCCACAGCATAAGGCATTTACACAATCCCATGGCCCAGAGTTCTCACAGCAAGAGATCCCACCAAGTCAGCCTCTAGTGTCCCTACAAGCTCTCAAATAGAAGGCATTCCAGGAGCCGCCACGCTTCTAATTTGAGTGATCGCCAAGCCAGCATTCTTGAGGAATAGGAAAGGAGAGATGAGCTGAAGAAGCTTAGAAGACAAAGACAGGAGGATAAGGAGCTTGATGACCAATGCCAATTAATTGATGAGTTAGCCAGAGCTGCTCAGCATAGGCAAGAATATGCACACAGGGAGAGAAAAAGGGAATGGTCAGACCGGTTGACACATTCATATCAAAGAACAAGAGCTCCAGTCAACCTAGCTTGTTTCTAGTTTTTGTCGATTTCTCCGAAGATTGTCACCCTGGTGGAGCCTCATTCTCTGGATAAATAAATTTGACAATATATTGCAACCTATGTTTCTTGGTGGTTTCTTGCTACAGTTAGGACCTTAAATCCACAACACTAACTACAAACACACACATTTCAACTCCAATACACACTAACAACAAACATTAATTAGATAATGAATAGAGGAAACAGTACTTATAATAATGATTACAGCTCATTATACCCAGACTGGACTCAGACAGCCCTATTTGACTGTCTGCTGCTGTTTTTAGTAGGCCTGAACCTGTCGCTTCCAAATACAGATAATTTGTTCTATATACAGCTCTGTGTCTCTCTAACATTAATCTCTTGCTCTTGCTCTCTCTCCAGACATCGTTCACCCTGACCTGGGCGGTCTACATGCTGGCTCGGAATAAGGAGGTACAGCAGGAGATCTATGAGGAGGTGCTGGGGGTCCTGGGGACGGAGGAGACCCCCACCGCTGACCACGTTTCCCGCCTCCCCCTCGTCCGAGGCCTCGTTAAGGAGACCCTCCGGTACACACACACACACACATTACCCTGTCTCACTATCCATGTTTCTTATTTTATAACTGAAAACCATTGCATGAGTACGGACTACGCCTTCACTGAAGACGTCTGTTGCGTGGTGAAGAAGTCTGAAGTACGGACTAAGCCTTTACTGAAGCAGGCTGGTCTCATACAAGGTTTGTTTGATATCGTACGAAAGGTTATGCACAAAATTTCGTATGATTTGTATGGATTTCCAGTTACATGAGCGATCGGTGCGCTCGTGCATTAATATGTGCATATTTATAGGAATAAGGAATAGAGAACCAAATTAATAGTTGTTGAATTTCTAAAGATGGAATGTGGAATCTAAATTATCAACCACATTATTGAGTGTGTGATAAGATGTAAGAGTGTCTAGTATGCTCTTAAATTGCATCTGTATGTGTGTGTGTGTATGTGTGTGTGTGTGTGTATGTTCCCCTAGTGTGTGTGTAATTCCAAGGCCAAGTTACCATGGCCCACGGGTGACAGCCAGGCCCCCCGTTATGGTCTCAAATTATTGGGTGGGGCCCGTTGTACTCCTAGTGAAAAGCTTTATATGAATGAGGGCATTCAACTCTACTAAAATGATATGTTTGGAGGCTCTAGCCCAACCAGAAGTGACATAATTGGTGGGTGATCTAGGGGTCTGGTACACTTAGGAATGAGCTAAAGACAAGGGTTTTTATTATATGAAAGAGGGCCTAAAGGACATACAAGATTATCAATTTGGTGGTTCCAGCCCAACCGGAAGTGATGTAATCCCTCCCTGAAGTCATACGAAGATGTAAAAAAATACACTATTAATGTGAGCCTAGACTGACTTGTGAATAAGATATGAATCAGGGCAGTAAGGTCTGCTAAAATTATACATTCGGGGGCTCTTGCCCTACAGGAAAGTCTAAAAAAGCATCATCAAATTCTCCATTGAAACGCATTGGAAACACAAGCCGTGTTTTAATGAATCTAAATTCGTAGACAAGAAATAGGAACTTGGCCATTTGACCTTTCAACCAGTGGGCATCTTGAGATTGCTCTGTGAAAATCTACGGTCGCTTTGCAAATAGGCGGATCCTAACCCTAACCCTAACCCTTATCCACAAACCACTTTTTTTCTGTAAGCACTAGAAATCTAAATCGGATCGGATATATTCTTCCCGGGACCCAGGGAATGTGTGTATGAATTTTAGCATCTCTAGCCGTCTCAAAAGGGCGGGAAAAGGGGCATGACCTCCAACTGTAGAGTAAATGGGCATAAAACAGCAGGCAGTTTCTAGTTCCCCATTTTCAGTGGGATGGAGATGGAAATTCGTGCCTTAAGGCATGCAAACACAGCTAGCCTGTGGATACCTTTTTCAAGTCTGGGGTCAAAAGGAGCCCGCACCATGCCCCTTATGAGAGGTGTTTGTGGACAGTAAGGGTACACCATACATAAATAGGAAGCTTGCAATGAGCATTTCACTCAACAACAGAAACAGTCAATGATGAGGAATGACCTCTCACACATGATAAATTAATGAATTGTGTCAAATAAGCCTGCCTCGTTAAATCAATGAGCTTGGTGTTTTGTTTTCACGAATAGGTTATCGGTTGTGTCACTACCAAATCCGTCCATGCTAACACATCTCTTGGAGTGACGTAACTAGACAGTGATTTGAAAAAGAAACGAGTCACGTTGATTAGAAAAGTAATTTATTAATTAAAATTGAACTGTGTTAACTGCGGGTTGCCTTCCAAAGGCACCTTAGAATATTGTTATATTTCCTAGCCAGCGGAACCTAGTTTACGCCAAAAACAAAACCATTTACGGCAGCTCAGCTGCCACACATAAAGTCGTTATGGCAACCAGTGTGCTGTGGTTCGGAGTAAAAGATGGTTAGATAATTTATCTTTAGATTAGTAAATGACTGAAGTGCACTATTGGAGATAAGTCCTCATCTAGGTTTGTGTAAATAAACCTCTATTTAGAACTCATCAACTTGTACGCAACATGAACTGTGCATTAATACATTAATGTACCTAATCACAGCGTCCCGATCATTTTCAAATCAGGATCAATCAATCATTTTGGGGGTTGTTCAGAATATTGTGTTCATATTACATGTTCACGTTCATGTATTAAATACAAGATACATGCCTGCATGTTACAGAAAATAATACTCATAGGTCGTTAACATGCGCATATGGATATCTACGAGAACTGGGGGGTGGGGGGATTCTGAACGAAATTGTAGCTCATTGCTCCACATGTTTGAAATACGTGTTGTGTAATACAATATGTAATTTTGGTTATGTCTTAAACAGAATATAGCCTACCATGATTATATTCCCTCAAAACCCCAAATGAGCATGAAAAGAGCCACGAGCAGTTTAACTAAACATCATATAGAATCACTAAACGAAGATTATGACAATAAAAGGCAGATGTGTTGCGGGAAATGTTATCAAAACGCATTTTAATGCCGAAACAAGCGTAAAATCAGCCATGTTTGGTTTCAGCAATAGCAGCATCCATATCAACCACCATAGCAATGACAGAGAACATTGTATCTGCTGGCAAGACCTGAAAGAATATTCTTAATAACTTACAAACTAAACGTTTACAATCACTGAACGAAGATTATGACAATTAAATGCATATTTCTCGGTATAAATGTTATCAAAACCCATTTTAATGCCAAATCTATATCAAAATATTGCATTTTCCAATGAGAATAAAAGCCATGCCTGCACTTTTTGTGTGCAGGCGCACCGATCGCTCGTGTTTCATACAAATCATACGAAATATTGAGCATAACATTTCGTACGATATCATACGAACTGTTCTCTGAGGATGCATTGACTGAAGACGTCTGTTACGTGGTGAATAAGTCTGAAGTATGGACTACGCCTTCACTGAAAGATGTCCGTTGCTTGGTGAAGAAGCCTGAAGTTTGGCTTGGAGCTCTGGGTGGTGATCTCTCTACGTCTCAAATGGTAGGGAGGTGGAGGGTTAGATGGTGGGCAGGTGAAGGGTTAGATGGTGGGAAGGAGACACGGAGGCCGAGGGTGCGAGTGAAGAATGCTACGAGAGCCAGGTAGAAAACAGTAGTTTAAATAAATACAGGTTGTTATTGTTATGTAAGTGAGTAAAACCTTTTTTGTTGCTTTTGCACAAACATCACTTTTGTATCTGCTTGTTTAAAGCGGCCATTTCCCATTTCCGTGTTAAATTCCTGGTAGTTTCAGTGGTGGAGTTTGTGAACATGTAAATATCTCCAGACTGTGTGAAGGGCTGTAGCGGATGTAAACATGGTTTAAGAGTTTGAGGCTGAAAGAGTTCCTCTCCCCTTAAGGAACCTGCTCCCTGCGGCCCCTCGTTCTCTTCGTTTGCTCTTCCCGCTCTTCTTCCAGAGGGAATGGTTTTAAAGCTGTGTGTACAGAGAGAGAGAAAGAGAGTCTTTGTGTGTCTGGTGCAGGCTGTTTCCAGTTCTCCCTGGCAACGGGCGGGTCACCCAGGATGACTTGGTGGTGGGAGGATACTTCATACCTAAAGGGGTGAGTAGGACACACACAGATGCACGTACGCACACACACGCACGCACACAGGCACACAGATGCACAAACGCATGCACACAGGTGCACACACACACTCAAATTTATTATTACTATTTTGATAATCTGAATGTTGGACCGGCATGTTCACAGGCCAGATCTAGTAATCCAGACTTCACCTTGTTGAGTTTTGAAATGTGATCCATAGATCACAATATGATTCCTAGGGCTGGCTGCTCTGCACTCTGCCAAGCTGCTGTTTAGAAACCTGTAGGCTTTTCATACATGAACTCCGGATCATCTCCGGAGAATTGGGTCCGGAGATGATCCGGAGTTGCCCTTTCACACATGCAACACGGCCAGAGATAAGCCGCATCAGACGTGTTCACACATATCGGAGATACTCCGATTACTTTAGGCGAGGGGTGGCACCTGGGTAGAGCTTGAAGGAGGCAGGACGTGACGCATAAAGTAAGCAGCGGAAGTCGCAGTGCTTTGGTTACAACACATCGAAGATCGCGGGTGAGGCTTCCAACTCTGTAATGATGACTTTTAGCGGTGATATCAATACTGCATTTATTTAGACGTATCCACATTATCAACAGAAGAGTGGAAAGTCTAACGCAAAATACAGGCAAGAAGAGAAAAGTACGAAGCAGCTACACAGCAGTTTGGCGCCAGTCGCATGATAGAAACGTCAGCAACACCCCCACTTGCTCGTTGTGAATCATCCGGCTCTCTGATTCTCCAGACTTTACACTAGGGGCCTACCCGGGTAATCTCCTGGTAAACTCCGGATGGGCTGATTCTGACATTTGCGTTCAGACATTCAGCCCCTCCAGGTATATTCCGGGGAATGTCCGGTTTACAGTGCATGTGTGAAAGCGCTACTGGTCATGCAGCACTTTCACTTATTTGTAGATTCCAACTTTGATTGTAAACTTTGGTTGTTCTCAGCTTTACTTGTAAATCTCTCTGGATTTAAGCATCTCCAAAATGACTAGACGATTAAATGTAAAGTATCTGGTATAATCTCCTAAATGTTTAGTAGAATAAATGTAATATCTCTGGATTAAAGGGTCTCCTAAATGATTAGAAGTATAAATGTAAAGTCTCTCTGGATTAAACGGCCTCCTAAATGATTAGACGACAAAATGTAAAGTCTCCCTCGCTAAAGCCATTTCCTAAATGACTAAATGGAAAGTGTCTCTGGCTAAAAGCGTCCTAAACGACTCTATGTGCTTAATGGTGCCAGACCCAGCTGGCTCTGTGTCACTATGCCACATCTATGGATGAGCAGAACTTCCCGGACGCCGGAGACTTCCGTCCGGCGCGCTGGGTCCGGAAGGACAACACGGACCGCGTGGACAACTTTGGCTCCATCCCGTTCGGCTACGGCCTCCGCAGCTGCATCAGCCGCAGGATAGCTGAGCTTGAGATGCACTTAGCCCTTGCAAGGGTAGGAGCACACACACACATGCACACACACACACACACACACACTCACTCACTCACGCACACGCACACGCAGCCCTAGCAAGGGTATATCCAGACATCTGAACATCAACACTCAATCGTGTATTAGTGGTTGTATTAAATGTTGAAAGTGTTCTATCTCCTCCTCTCAGCTGATCCAGAGGTTCAACATCGACGTGTCCCCACTACTCTCCTCGGAGGTCAAAGCCAAGACCCATGGTCTGCTGTGTCCCGGGGCGCCCGTACACATCCGGTTCAGGGACAGAGACACCTAGAGACAGAGATAGACTCCTAGAGACAAAGACCAACTAGACCCCATACACACCTACACCCCCTTACAGACATAAACACCTAGAGATGTGGGCATCTATAGACCTAGACCACATAGAGATATATGCCACCTAAACACATGGACCCCCAGAGACATAGACTCCCTACATACCTACTCTCTTACTGACAAAACCACTTTGAGACGGATAAATCAAGAGATATAAACCCCCATAGACCTATACTATCTAGACCCCCTACACACCTACACACCATTACAGAAATAAGACACCAAGAGTAGAGCCCTATGAAATCAGTTCTTTTTTCTTTCTTTTCTACAAATTCCGTTTTATTTCTTCCTAAATTCCTATTTTACGATTTATGCTAATTTTGTCATCAGAAAGAGTGTCTACTAATATTAATTAATAAAACGTCACCAATTGAGTAAGATATAACAGTACATTTTGAATGATGCACACAACATTGCACTATGGAACAATAGTTAGCTAGATGGAGAGGCAGACAGCTGCTGACAGCATCGCTATATTTCACCACGATAGCTCGTAGTTTGGAATATCACAATTTGCATGCGGACAACTCGGCAATGACGATGTTTAGAACGCTTTAATTATATGTTGTCTCATCAACAACCACCGCAAACTTCTTCCCACGCATCTTCTGTAGAACGGCAGTTATATACACACAGGGCAGGTGAGTTTGCCGGAGGCTGCTCGCATTTTCGGGCAATGCTCCCCCCTGTTTGCAATGCTTCACTAGAAACGGCTCTAGCTTTCTTAGCTTTTCTAAGGGATGTCAGACTCGGCGCACACAGCCACAAAGTCCTGAATAAATTCTAGTCTTGAATCTGCGGATGCGCTTGCACTAGTAATGGTCGTTGGAAGAGGCATGCTCTGGCTAACACGGTGCTTTTCCTTGTGCTTCACATGGGCTGTAGACTTTAGGCCAATACGCAACTCAACACCTAATTTATAACTATAACGTTATGTGGTATACAAGGAACATCTCTCGTCTCTCTCTCTCTCTCTCTCTCTCTCTCTCTCTCTCTCTCTCTCTCTCTCTCTCTCTCTCTCTCTCTCACCTCACACACACACCGTCCGTGTGCAGGAACACACTGACACATGTACTGACACACTGACACAGCTGTCAGTGTGTAACAGCTGTGTCACACAGCTGTAATACACAGCTGTAAGACACATTTTCTGCAGATGAGTTGACGTTAAATAATACACAACACACAAAATAAGCATGTATAATATACGACAATATACGATATATCCGATACATGAGCACAATAAACACCTGAATGTGACTTCCTTAATAACTATAACGTTAGGTGCTAGACAAGGAACTTCTCTCTCTCTCTCTCTCAGTCACTCACTCACTCAGTCAGTCACTCACTCACACACACATCACATGGTTGGTTTACAGGGACACAGCCACAGAAAATGTGTTTGGAGGATGAGCTGACATAAAACAACACACAACACTCAAAATAGACATGTATAAAATGACCTTATCTTTACTGTGGTAACCCGGACGGGGATAGGAGAATAATAAGCAGGGGAACAGCTGCAGTTAAATCCCCCAACGGGTATTCTTTATTTTAACTGAACAGAAATGTATCAAAATCAAGTAATCTTCTTCCCGGACCGGGGTATCTTCTCTCTTTGGTTAGGGAATTCCGGACAAGCTTGACGTGCATTCACTAGCCGACCAGTCAAACTCCCTCCCTTCTCTCTCCATGCAGCCGTCTTTCTCCTGGCTTAAGTAGGCCTGTAGCTGATTGCTAGCGCCAGGTCTGCAGCAGCTGTGAATGATAGAACTGATTATCAATTAGCTTTCCCAACAGCCTTTTACCTGCAGACCTGGAGTATCCATTCTCAGCCCTATGGGGGTGCTGAGGTTCCCCTGGTCCTCCACATTACGTAGAATTTCAACTTGAAAACATCTTTCAAGAACTTAAAAAAAAAAGAATAAACCGGAGAACTATGTATAGTCAAAAAAGAATAAACTGGCCAGCTCTACTGGCTAATACATAGATTAATCAAATCTCCTCAACAACTGGCGGGGAGGTTTGAAAGTTGCAGACGTACAACTATTTCTGGTCAGGCCAGTACTCACATCCATAAGGCTAGACCGGAGCGGTAGTCCCATTCGATTTCTTGTGTCGTCTTTGAGTAGTGCCAACAGAGAAAATGCTCTCTCGACATGAGCATTGGATACGGGCAGAGTGAGAAGTCTGATGGCACCCAAGGCTAATTCCTGAAAACACTTGTTTCCTCCAGCAGCTTCAAATGCATAGATTTCCAGCCAAAATGTGTCTATAGCCTGATCACTTGAGAAACCAGCTGATGCCACATTCCTCCACTGGGATTCCAGTGTGTCAATCGGACAGGTGAAAAACTCCATGGGCAGGTCTTGAAGTCCTGGCCTATTGATAGTAGACTTTAGGCACAGGAGCTCCAGTTTGCACAACATTTCCATAGAAGCAGGTACTTGGTATTGCACGAGCAAAAACTCCATGCACCGTATTGCGATTCTCTCCTTCATTTCAGGCGCCAATGTACTTTCCTCCAATCGCTTCATGAAAGCGGTACCCAGGTCCGTATCCAGAGGTGAGAGGAAGGTACTGGAGGATTTTAGGTCAAGTTCCCTGAGTTTACTGTCACTGTTCATGCACAAGACGCTTGGCTTAACAATTCTCCTGCAGAGTTGACATGTTCAGTCGATCCAGATCCCTAAACACACCCAGTTAGTCTCCCGTTTTCAACTGAAAGTACTTATTCACCGTTTGTATTTCAATCAGAACAGGCCGTAGAAAGTGCATGTAGAGGATGTTGGTTTTGTCGTTGTACATCTCCTTTAATATCCGGGCAGAATAGCAGTGGTCTGCACTTGAAGCCATGCTAAAGTGAAGTCTGAGAGCATCCTTTTGTTCAACAATTATATCAATGCAGTCTGCCATCACTAACCAACAGGTAGAACTTGGACTTATCAATTTCAATGGACAGCCACCGTTGTTTATGGTCTCGTAGATGTTCCTATAGTCACACTGGCGCTTGGCTGAATGGGCGAACCGTTTGTACGTTTCCCTGATCATATATTCAAGGTTGCTGGGGAGAAGCAGCATGGCCTTATTTGCAACTATATAGAGTGAGTGGCAAATCCAGCGAAGCTGTAAACGTGTCTTTTTTGGTTTGAGTATGGTGAAAATGAATGGTGTTTTCCCACCATCTGTAGCAATGCCCACCATGTTTTTAATCTGCAGACCATTCTGGTCTAGAAAGGCAACTATGGCGTCTGTTATATCATTAGCATCATTATTCATGAGCTCCACAAGTCCAAGATATGTACTGACAAACTTATTGTGCTTTTTTTTGTGGTATTTCACACACAGGCAAAGGAGCTTGTTCACTGATATGTCAGTGGTGTCATCCAGATAGAGGGAATAAGGGTACTCACTGATATCCTCCATTAGTTCTTCTCTGAAATGTGGTGCGAGGACAGACTTGATGACAGCTGTGCACTTTGTCCTGTGCATTTTGAATGTCGCCATCTCATCTTGTAAGATATCAGACAAATCATCCACCGCGTTGATTGAAGTGTGACAAGCAACGTAGATTGCTATCTTAATTTCACGGCGTTTCTGGTCATCTTTTATTGCACATTGCCCAGCAGTCGCCACCGGTACAGCAAAACTTTGGATGCTTGGTACACTGTGGGCCTTGTGCTTCTTAGTGGCGGCTTGTTCTTTCAGGTCATTTAGTTGTGCTCTGAGTTCAGTGTTACAACATAAAATTGAAACAGTAATGTTTCATTATACCATATGACCCAAATAACGAACGAACACATGACATAATAATGTTTTCCTCAATACATATATATTTTTGCAAATGTACAAACACTTCACAGAAGTATCCCTGTATATACACAGTAAACACGGGTTTCAACAGGATTGGTAATATATCCTCTCAATACAGGCATTACAGGTATCTCTCCTATCACAGCTTTGTCAGCTGGTGTTGGGGCTAGTTGGGACGGAATGTCGGGGTGGTCATCCCGTCGTGTGTTGTGGTCCGGGTAGGCCAGGAGATTCCTGATCTGGCTGGACAGTGTTTTGCAAATTAAATAACTGGTGGCTGGCTCGAACAAATGGCTAAGACAAATGGACATCCGTAGTTGATTTATTTCATATGCTGCAGCACATAAAAGACACAGTTTCAAAGGCAACTCCACGCAGAGCAGAGTTCTCGAGAAAAAGCGCCCAGTATAGAGGGAAGCATTTTTTTGTTGAGTGGCGCAAACAACATCTCAGAGATATCACAAGATGGCGCCATTTACTATCTATAACTGGTTCAATGCACAATTAAAGACGGACACCTGGTCTGGGGAGAGGATATGCAGTCAAGGCCAGACACAGCAATTGGGGAGAGGATATGCAGTCAAGAACAGACACATTGTTGGGGAGAGGAGCTTGCTCAGGAGTTTCTCACATGAGGACAGAGCACAATGCAGCGATACAGGAAAAACAGACCGCTGTGGGGAGTTAGATAGTTAGAAAGATAGATAGGCCACTATAGTGTGCACATAATAACTTAAACATCAAAACTAATTAGTGTAACCTCGGAATGGGGCCTTAAGTCATTTTCCGTCACAACAGTATGTAGGGTTCTGGCCGCCTCTTGACTGAAGCGGGCGACATGGTGGGCAACAACCCCTCATACTGGGAGGACAGGTCGGCGGGGATGGGGATCTTCTTCAACCTTTCAACAAATGGTGATGGGTCCTCAGACACCACATCAAATACCAGGCTCAGCAGGGCATCCACGTGAGTCTGCAAAGCATTGCAGTCTATTAGTTTTAGTACTTTTCTTCGTTCCATGTACATATATTACACGTGGCAATAATTATATAAATTATTTGTATGTTGTTCTAATTGTAATAAAACATTTTTTTTTTACTTCAAACGTAGGGTGTGTTTTCATTGGCTTTGTGGTGCATTACCCCGTCCTGGATTTGGACCACGACCTGAAGCTGTCAGATAGCCTGCGGTCCGCTTTTTCGTTGTAGGCGAATGCATGGATCACCAAGTACAACCTACAATTATAGAATGTAAATGATCCATTTCGAAGCATAGTAAAGTCATTGTTGTGTTGTTCGAAAACGTTTTTTTGGTAATTGTTTAGTAATTCTCTCGTATTGAAAATGTACCGTGACGATGTACAAAGCCTAATAACATTACAGTAACATTACAGCTTGCATAATCATAACAGCAAGTTAGCATAGGAATAACGTTACAGCTGATGAACCAAAACATAACAGCACAATAACGGGAGCTAGAAACTTAGCCGAGACCTACAGCTGACTAACCTAAACACAGTTATGTTATACAACAACAACCTTCACCCTTGTTTGCTGAAGATATACTTGTCAACGTTTCTAAATGTAAATGCTACTTAGAACCACCGGTTGCTTATGTTAGGCTGCGGGAATGCTATGTAAAAAAATATTTACTTTTGAGTGGTTTTCAGTCATTTATTAGTAAAAGTAGTATGGGGGGCTACATAAAACGTGCGTCAAATATAAATTATATAAACCCGCAGTAAAACTTTTGATGGAATATGTAGGTAGAGAGTAAGGGAAGCTTTTTATGATGTATTTTTGTACAAAGCAATGTGTAATTTACAAGAAGGGTGAAAGGTACCAAACTAGGCCAGTAGGGAACAGTAATGCAACAATAGTGAGTAAACATTGTTCCGATAATTTTTCCATGTTTGTTGTTTTTCAGATGATACAAACCAAAAAAACATGATAATAGGAATACATCTATTTTTAAATGTAGTTCTCTTGATCTCCACAGCTATTTCCTACCGCCCCGTGGACTGGTCTGAGAGTATCGTGAGAACTGAAAGATTCCAGAAGCGCCGCACCGTCATCATACAAAACTTTGGTGATGAAATTAATAATAATAAAAACATTGGATATTTGAGCCATCATTTTAACAATATACATTCCTTTATAAAACCACCGCAACAATATACATTCCTTAGATAACTATAAAATGTTAATACTGGAATACAACAAAACTTGTCTTCCTTACTGTTTTTTTAAACTGAAACCGTTACATGTTGAAGGATAGAGGATAGGATACCATCTATTTTATGCTGAAAATGCATGACCTTGTACTTTATGTGGTTGAATATTAAAATAACAAGGACATAACATGCATTCTACCTAAATGAAGTATTAAAAGTGAATCGATAATCAATAGTCTACATGGATTACCTTGTTCTACATATTCACAGCATTGAGTTGAAAGACTTAATTGTATCCTTTCTACCTTGGTTTTTGTCACCTCCTCCCAAAGGTCAGACTGTTAGGTGGATGTAAACAACAGTCAGTTGTCCTCACACGAGGCGACCCTAATACACCGTGATGAACTCCAGCACTGACACAGCATGCAGGGACTTGTGAGCATTCCCACTTCCACCCACATACTTAGAGCCAGTTTAAACCACTAACCACTACTCCATAAAACAACAAATGTTAACTTTCAAGCCAAGCTATGTTTCCAGACCAAACAACCTGTGATTATATCCAATGTGTTACATACTATACTACGAATCTCAAGCAGCTGTGTATTTCCTTATGTATATATATATATATATATATATATATATATATATATATATATATATATATATATATATATATATATATATATACACACAGATTTCTGTCTTATTAGTCCAATAACAAGAGTAATGCATACTGAAATGAAGCCTAGCCCATATCACAGTGTATCATAGCATGTCTTACCCGTAGACTGAACCTATGGGCCTTATTCACCCAGCGGCCATCTGTGATAAGGCCCATAACACTCATTAGTCATATAGGAAGTAAAAATAGCAACAGGATCATGGAGGGTCTTTGACTTCTGGAGACCAGCCATAGCGAGGCTTTGCACCTTATATACTTTGAAGACATGTAGGCGAACGTATTCATCTCCTGTAACGTGACCCTCTGCCACCACCTAGTGGCGCCGGCTGTCACTTCCCCACGTGTCTTTGTTTACCTCTTTGCCAGCAATTACCCACGTGCACTCCGCTCTACACTCCGGTCTCCAATCCAGTAATCAATGCACCCTATTTCCAAGCAGCCAGCGCCAGTTCGTTGTTACACTTTTCCAAGTCAGTACCTCGTTCCAGCTCTCTAGTTCTCGTACTTAGTACTTGCCTGTCTAACCCGCCTGTCCTTCTTCTCTAGTCCTCCCGATCCCATCCCGACTCCAGCCTCCGCTCGTCTGACTGCCTTCCCTGCGAACGACCACTCGCCTGCCTGACCACCCGCCTGCCTACGTCCCTCGACAGGCTGCCACCCGCCTGCCAACGAACCTCTGCCTGCCTGACCATCCGCCTGCCTTGCCCTTGCCTGTACCTTTGCAAATAAATTCCTTTCGACCCCGTTCCATCTCTGTCTCGGTGTCTCGCGTTTGGGTCCAAGCTCTGTACCTTAACATCTCCTCCCACATGCACCTTGGGGAAAAGTTAATAACGATCTAACTATGCTTTGCTCTATATAAGCATAAGTATTATCTAAGCGTTTTCCCCAACTAAACTCCTAATTACTGCTTGATGATGGTAAGTAAGTAAGTTGTTGTACATGAATAACAATCTTAATATGCTTTGATCAGTATGCGCCTTATAAGGTGGTAATAACACAAGCATAGTCATTGTCCTTAATAACACTAAACATATATGGTCTATTCTTATGTAAATGAGTATTCTTACCTCTAGAGTTGTGGTCTATCTAAGTTCATCATTTCACTAGTGAACACATGAGTGTTCTTACCTCTAGAGTTGTGGTCTATCTAAGTTCATCATTTCACTAGTCAACACATGAGTGTTCTTCTCTCCAGAGTTTAGGTCAATCCAAGTTCATCATTTCACTAGTGAACAGGTGAGTGTTCTTCTCTCCAGAGTTGTGGTCTAAGTTCATATTTTTGAATATGAAAGCATCCAATCACATTGGACCATTTATAGGTTATCTTACCTGAAGCTTACATTATCAACAAAAAGACTGACTTCCATGCATCATTCTGATATCTTTTGATTTGAATTGTTTTTAAATAAATGACTACTTTTACTGTCTTGTCTCCATTACGGTCACGTTAGCCTGAGGTAGGCCTAGTCGTAACACACACTTCTACATTAAGTAGATGTTTAGAAATGAGTTCTCAGTAGGCTTAGCCAGTATTTAGATTCCTATAATGTGGGCCTGTGAAGCCCTTTGAGACTGTAACTGTGATTAAGAGCAATATAAATCGTTCTACTCAGGCCCCACCATCACTGAGAAGAGAGGTCAGCCAGCTAACATTTGCCAATTAGTCTTCTGTGTAGAAAACTATTCAAAAGGTTCATCTTGCAAATTAAAATACAATTTTGTTCAGTTTTGTCAAATAGCTGTATAGAAGTAATTATAAGTACAAATATACAATACAAAAAATACTCTTTTGTTTTGATGGGACTACACATTAAAAGTGATTGATTTATCAAATGATGTCTCCAAGGAACCATCTGTAATCACTAGTGAACACATGAGTGTAAGTTCATATTTTCAGTATAGCACAGTAAAGAAACCCTTATTAATGTGTCTCCTCCAAGAGTAATTGCATTGATGCGGTAAAGTATGGACAGACCTAGTCCTGGTATGTGGGTGTTGAATGTCATCCAGCCTGGCACTAGAGAAGCTAACGTGGTGAGAGGAAAGCCAACTGATTTGGAAAGTACTCATTCTACTTCTTTTCTGTTAGTTTACTGTTAGTTTTCTTTTCTTTTTTTATTCTCTTTGTTTGTTTAATCGTGAAGAATGGGGTGGAAGGGGGGGAGAAAGGGTTTTTAGGATGCTTTATTGTATAAATATCTAATGATGGAAATTGTCTATGTGGAAACTATTGTTTATTAAAAAAGTTCATTTGATTTTAGTGGCACACAGTGTGATCTTCTCTCTAGAGTTGTGCTGTCCCACATCCTGGGGATAGGATGAGGTAAGCCACATACGTAACCAGACTTGACTAAAGGTGAAACTATGCAACACTATGGTGTGTGTGTGTGTGTGTGTGTGTGTGTGTGTGTGTGTGTGTGTGCTTGTGTTTGTGTTTGTGTGTGCGAGTTATGAGCAGTAGGAGAGAAGATAAATACAAAATACAATAAAGTTGCAAAGAATGAAACATGAAGATACTTTGTACCGTTCATTGAGGTCTAAAAAGGTGATTCTATGTTCTAGGCCCAGTAGTTACCAGGCTTCTGTTCATTCTGCTGCTAACCATGGTGTGAAGAGGAAGTCTTTTTTTGTGGTTTTTGTTCAAACGAAAAAAAGTTCACGATGAACTGGAACCACAGACTAGATGACAGAACAGCTTCCCCTTCCGTAACAGGTTGTATTTTCTTAACTGTTATTTCAATGCTTACCAAAAGTAATTCATAGAGTTGTGGATTACAGTGTTGTGGATTAAAAACTGATGTAGTTCAACTTGCGTGACCATTTAAATTATATTTTTTACTTGCAGGTTTAAAATATCTCCCCAGAACAACAGAGTGAGAGAGGAGAGGACTCACTATGAATTTAAGATCAGCAGCAAGAGGATTTTTTGCTTTCCTTCTGTCAGTACCAGGTTGGTTCATTTACATTGTGAACATTTAGTTGAACTGTTTCAATAACATGACAACCAAGCAACTGGAACGAGGAGAGGGTGAAACCACAGCATGTTGAAGATAGAATAATAGTAAATACAACATTAAAGAATCACCCTCTAGAACGCTGTGTTTGGTTGAACTGACCACTAGAATAGAGAAAGGTCCCCTTTATATAGTTTAGTTATGGTTCATTAGCCATTGGAAAAGACCACTTCACTGCAAGTTGTATACAGCCTCTTGTAGTGAAAGTACTGTACAGGTTTTTAGATCACAATACTCTGTGAATTATTTGATAGAATTAAAATTAGCTTTTGAGATTTGTTGGCCATTTCCTGGTTGCTAGGCAAACATGAACTAAGCGTTTAATTTAGTTACTTTTTGACTTAAAAAAAAAGATAGATGTTGAAATCTACTGTTTTCCCCCATTTATTCTATTAATGACGATTTAGACATCGCATATTAATCTTCTGCTGCAATGTTGTAATTCTGATTCAGTGATATGGTAGACACTGCATGCCTTCTCCTGTCCTCTCTTCTCTCTTCTCTTCTCTCCTCTCCTCTCCTTGTTTCCTCTCCTTGTCTTCTCTCCTCTCCTCTCCTTGTCTGCTCTCCTCTGTTTGTCTCCTCTCCTCTCTTCCTTGTCTCCACTCATCTCCTCTCCTTACCTTGTCTCCTCCCCACTACTCCTACAACCCCCTTTCCTCTACTTGTCTCCAATCCTTTCCTTGTCTCCTCTCCTCAGCTCCTCTCCTCTACATTCCTTGTCTCCACATCTAAGTAATTACAAAGCTTATAGTCACAAAGCCACAAAAGAAGCACATAGACTACAGGGCCGAGGCCTACAGAGACTACACAGCCTAGCAGCCTGTATCTACCGTAATTAACTGTTAGTGTTTGCTTATTACTGCATGAACTAATGTTAATTAATGGTTAAATAATGTACCCTTATTGTAAAGTTTTCAAGGCTTAATTTCAATGAATGGCGTAAACTGTAGCAATTGCAAATTATAAAAATATATTTTAAGTAATAACCTTCTTCATTTTTAATCAGATGTACGTACTAAATTGAAAATATAATTCCTGAATCCCCCTGGCTACGCCACTTGTGTCACATGATGTAATGGAAGGTTCCTCTCACAGCTCAGTGGTCATCATGTATCTGTAGTTTCCATCTCCACCCACCAGCCTCCATCTCTTTATGTATCTTCTGGTCTTTTCATCAGCTGAACCTCTGTGTTCATTCTCAATAAGATGTGTTTGTTTTTTCACAGCGCTTCAGAGTAATGATGACTGGAGAGTTACTTACTCACCTAATAATGTCTGCGCTTTAAGAGGAGCAATGGTTGACATCAGCTGCACTTATGAATACCCTGCCAACATACAGTACCCCCCAACCACAGTCACAACTCTGTGGTTTACTAAAGGAGACCACTATCAACCTGTTGATCTGCTAAGTGATACAGACTATACAGGTCGTGTTGAATACAGCTGTGGACAGGTCAGCTGTATCGGGTCCAGATGTTATGGAACATGTACCCTGAGAATCAAAGACCTGAGAACGAGTGACTCTGCTGTCTACAAGTTTAGATTCACCACAAACCAACCAGGTGGGGAATATACTGGTGACCGTGGAGTGAAGTTATCTGTAACAGGTAAACTATGATGAATCTAGTGTCTGTGTGTGTGTGTGTGTGTGTGTGTGTGTGTGTGTGTGTGTGTGTATGTGTTTGTGTACGTATGTGTGTGTGTGTGTGTGGGGGGGGGGGGGGGGGGGGGGGGGTTCTAGAAGGTTTGTGTTGTGTGTTATCTTCATTATTGTTTCTAATTGTGTGTAACATGTTCTTACACCAAGATCTCCAGGTGAAGGTGTCCTTTCCTCAGCCTACCGATCCTACCTGGACAGAGCTGGAGTGTCACAGTATGTGTGGTCTAGCTGGTGACCCTCCCTACATCTGGTTCAGGAATGGACAGAATGTAGGACAGGGAGTGAACTACAAAGCCTACATTCAGTCTGAATACAGCTTTTCATGTGCTGTTAGAGGAAACGATCTCCACTCTCCTTTAGTGTGTAAGTCCATTCCCCAGTACACTGACATGATACCAGATATAATGGACTTTTTAGGGTAAAGAACTACATGTAGATTTACTATGATGGACCCAAACTGCTGGTATTTTATATAATTAATCAAATGTAACTGTTAACAGACGCTCCAAAGACCCCCTCAGTGACCGTGAGTCCCTCTGGTGAAATAGAGGAGGGCAGATCAGTGACTCTGAGCTGCAGCAGTGATGCCAACCCAGCAGCTAAGTACACCTGGTTCAAGGTTAATACAGGTCGTTCCTCCAAAGTCATGAACCAGGGACAACAGCTCGTCTTTAGCTACATCCTGTCTTCAGACTCTGGACAATATCTCTGTGAAGCTAGGAATGAGCTAGGGACAAAATCGGAGTTGATCAGTATTACCGTGAAATGTGAGTGGAACACATATATTACATCTTATTAAAGACATGTATATAATATATATGAATAGTGACAACATTAGTCATCTGTAAATTCATTGAGCAATAAACACAAACACATTTCCACTTTGTGATTTTCATTATCATTAATACTGTCATGAATATAAATGTGCAAGCTGTTTTTAAATGTTTCTATGTGTCTCCAGATGGGCCTAAACACACATATGTGTATTCAAGTACCTCTGGTGAAATAAAGGAGGGCAGTTCAGTGACTCTGAGCTGCAGCAGTAATGCCAACCCAGCAGCTAACTACACCTGGTTCAAGAACAACCAACCTCTGGTCTAGAAACCAAGTCAACCTTATACCTTCCCCTCAGTCCGCCCTGAAGACAGAGGAACGTACCGCTGTCACGCAGAGAACAAATATGGACATCTGAGCTCTAACTCGCTTTTCATGGATGTTAAGTGTGAGTTGAAAATCTGTCTAATAGGCAAACATATTTTCTATATGTGATCTTTCAAATATTTAGCTAGTATTCTTGTATTGCTGTCTTCTTTTACACAATATTACTCATTAAAAGTATAAGTATTTTATTAGTTTAAACAATATTCTGTATCAAACTGGTATTGCAGTTGCGTGCTTTAAACAGTTTTATATCTTTAGGATGGATATTGATCATTTGTGTTCATTACAGACGCTCCAAAGACCCCCTCAGTGACCGTGAGTCCCTCTGGTGAAATAGAGGAGGGCAGTTCAGTGACTCTGAGCTGCAGCAGTGATGCCAACCCAGCAGCTAAGTACACCTGGTTCAAGAACAACCAACCTCTGGTCTGGAAACCAAGTCAACCTTATACCTTCCCCTCAGTCCGCCCTGAAGACAGAGGAACGTACCGCTGTCACGCACAGAACAAATATGGACATCTGAGCTCTAACTCGCTATTCATGGATGTTAAGTGTGAGTTGAAAATCTGTCTAATATGCAATCATCTTTTCTATATCTGGTATTTAAAACGTTTAGCTAGTATTCATGTATTGCTCTATGCTTGTAAACAATATCACTCATTAATAAGTGTAAGTATGTTATTAGTTTAAACAATATTCTGTATCATACTGGAATTGCAGTTGTGTGCTTTAAACAGTTTTATATCTTTAGGATGGATATTGATCATTTGTGTTCATTACAGACGCTCCAAAGACCCCCTCAGTGACCGTGAGTCCCTCTGGTGAAATAGAGGAGGGCAGCTCAGTGACTCTGAGCTGCAGCAGTGATGCCAACCCAGCAGCTAACTACACCTGGTTCAAGGAACGTGACGACTCAGTGAATGAGTCAGGACAGAACTACACCATCACTTATATCACATCTGAGCTTGGAGGAAACTATTACTGCCAAGCTCACAATGCAATCGGACTTCATAATTACACCTTTTTGGTCATTAAAGGTAGTTGTTCATTTATAATACACTTTCACCTTCCACACAGTTGAACATTGGCCTTCTTATGTTGCAGTTAGCTATTAGTGTTTGAAATCAAATGTCTGTGTTCAAGTGACATCATCATCATCACAGACAACAGTGGCTATAATAACCATCGTTGTCTTACTGGCCACCATACTCCTCCTGGTCTTCCTCTGGATGAGGTGAGATCTCTCTCTTTCTTGTTTTCCGTTCCTTCACTCCACCTGTTGCTTCTTCATCTCTCTGTTCTCTTCACCAGAAGAAAGAGGGCCTCCAGAAAAGCACGTGGACAGGGAGGAAGGCCAGATACCGTGGAGGAGGTGAGACACAGGAAGCCATTTATTACTAACCCATCCTTTACTGAGACACACGGTGGAAATGCCCTGAGGCCACAACACAAGACCACACAAGAGACTTCTAGTTGTTTCCTTAGTAAGTGTCCTTCTCTGTTGCTCTGGCCCTGTGGCTAGGAGAGACTGGACATCCCAGTGTCTCTATCTTTCATAAAGAATCCGAAGTTAAACCTTCGGCCTGATTTGGAAAATTCAGAACTGTAGATAACTTGTGTTGACATTTTGCAGCTTTAAACAAAGCCCATTTTAGTAGAAGTGTTCTATAGACCTCCCAAAAAGTAGGATTTTGCCATAGACCTCCCAAACAGAATGACTTTTAGAAGTTGGAAGAGACTGATTGCTGCAGTCATAATGTTTTTTACAGGAAGAAAGTGTATCTTCCCTGCTAATCCTAATGTTTTTACAGGAAGATAGTGTATGTTACTTAGTGCTCCTAATGTTTTTTACAGGAAGCAGTGTATATTACTTGGCGATCCTAATGTTTTTACAGGAAGACAGTGTATCTTTTTGAAAAATGAAAAAAGTGAAATTTGAAAACTTCAACAAGCTCTCTGGGAGTTGCCCTTGTGAAGTTCAATCAGTTGTTTGGGTAGATTAACTGATTGAGGAGCCAACACGGTTGTGCTTCGATAGAGAATCATCTCTAGATGTTATGATAGTATTGGATAAAGACAAAATATTTCAGTCAGGTGTTTTAAACCTTGGAATTAATGGTTGACCTTTAAATCCTAAAAGTGTGCTGGAACAGGGAAACAACTGCATAAGTGTTCCATGAAGAGTTCCTCAATAGAGTGATTTAATCACACATTAATGGAGCAGGATCGGTCAGGTGTAATAAATTGTGACAGTGTAGATGGGGTATTTTTAAAGAACATTTGGATCCATGCTTGACACACTAGTACCAATCATACAAATTAGAATTTAACAGAAGACAGCAAAATTGATTACCAGTGAGATTTTAGACACATAAATAGAGTGGTTTAAATCCTGTTAGACAGAAACATGATGGTGTACAAGGTAATAGAGATAGTATCAGATGCCAGAGAGATGACCAGTGGGATCTCCCAGGGGTCTATTCTTGGCCCTGTTTTATATTGAATATACATTAATGATATTTGATATGATATACTTTCAGGCGCTAATCTCCGGGATGTTTTATGTTTTGTAACCTGGAATCAAACCAACCCAACCAGTGCTCCATGATCATCAGTCTTGTTTGTATGCTTTCTCTGTGGCAGTGTTTCCATGGCACCTGATACTATGTTATGGTGTGTTCATCTGGGAATATAAAACTTCAGTATATGTTTTTGATGTTAGCTAAAAGGGTGAGATCTAGGGTGAGAAATGGGATGACATCTTGTGTGACATCTAGGACAAAATGGGATCTGGTGAGACATTTGCCAGTGATCAGAAAGAGAAGATGGATGAATGGAATTATTGATGTCTAATCTTGTTTTCAAGAAGCAAATGAAGATGTTGTTGAAAGACAAAAAGGTCTTACTATATCAACAGCTGTAGGAAACCTTGCAGGAAGGACTTGAAGTGAGGCCTACAGCAGCCTGCATGGTGGGACCACTAGTCACCACTAAGGGTCTCTAAATGAACCAGAAACACAGGACCTTCAGGACTGTCTTCAGAAAGTGTAACGCTTTTTCTAAATGTACTCTTCTGTGCTCACTCCCCATCAGCTACTTCCTGGTCCTGTGTATGAAAACGTCTCAGCTCTGACCAATCGCTTGGCTCCTGCAGCACAGAGAGAACCAATAGAAGAGCAGGATGACCAGCACTATGCCATCATCCACACCTTTCTCTCAGAGAAACAGGAAGTGCCTCGCTGTTTGGCTGGCTCCCGTGTCCAATCAGACCAGACAGATGCAGTCTTTTACTCTGTGGTCAACATTAAAAGACCCAACGCTGTCCCTGGGTAAGCTTCTCTTGGTGTTTCTAAAGAGGAACTAGAATCTACGTTTTGGGACTTCATCAATCCAATGGGTCTGTTTTACAGGGTGACTGAAGTTCTGTCTTCTTTTCAGGGACCAGGACCAGACAGAGGCGGGAGAAACCTCAGAGTTGTACAGCAACGTTAACTGAACCAGTTGCGGCAGCAAGATTTAAATAGTGGGACTAAGTGTACTGTCTCATCTATTTAGTTTAAACAGGACATTACGCTGTGTGGTTATCCTATGGCGCTTAATTAACTGGACTGAACATTTACCATAACTGCTCATACATGATCTGCTGACTCTTTACTTTTTTTTACTTATTTACTTGATTGTGTATGTTCCACTTCCGCTCTTATCCAGGGCCTCTTGCTCTGGTGGATGTAGCTCTGCTTCATCGCTGCCACCTGCTGGTTACCTGCCTGCACTGCACCTATGAGGGGAGGTCTTAACGGTACCACCTGCTGGTTACCTGAATGTACTGCACCTGTGAGGGGAGGTCTTTAAGTTACCACCTGCTGGTTACCTGGATGTACTGCACCTGTGAGGGGAGGTCTTTAGTGACAATACCTGTCTGGGTCGGTTAGCTAACCATCCTAGCCATCTCCTGGCTGCACTAAAACATTATTGTATTTTACATAGAATTTCCTCCCTTTAATAAGTTTCTACATTTTAATAAAAAGAAATGTTCAACAACACTTAATGAGACCCAAACAGAACTGTTTTCAACTGAATAAAGTGATTTTGGGGTTTACGTGGCTTTAAATAGGAGAGGTGTTGAGTAGTTCATAAGCACGTCTACAGTGCTGTTTTCTACTTCTGTGTCATTCAAATGGGATCTTTTCATTTTATGAGTTTGCCTGAGGTAGTTGTAACACACTTTACATTAAGTAGATGTTTACGGTTGAGTTTTCAGTAGGCTTAGCCAGTATTTACATTCCTATAATGCGGGCCTGTAAAGCCCTATGAGACTGTAACTGTGATGAAGAACAATACAAAAACATTGATTTCCAGCGTTTACAGGGAGACTATTGATTTTAAAGGTATAGAGTCTGAGACTTTCATGAGACAAATCTTACAAGGATGAGCCCAACTAGAGGTCACATTATTGTATATCCAATGTCTCCTCCTTGTCAAATTTATTTATCTTAAATGTGCAACTGAAGCTTTATATGAGGAGCTAACACAAGCGACATATATGAGAACCAATTAGGTATTAAATTAATTAACTGTATGTAGCAATGTCTGTTGCTTACACCACCTAGAGGGCTGCTACACCCCACCCAGGTGGCTTTTACTGGACTCCCCCGATGACCAGGACACATGGTGTTGGAGTACAATGATACATAGAGCAAGTGTTTCATGTTACATTCGAGATCTCTCGAATGTGAGGTGATGGTTGTTTCAACCTGTGCTCATTGATTGCTCAATGCTCAAAACAGGTGTGCAGCCTCACTCAACCCATCCACACACTCTGCACTGTAGTCAGCTGTAGTCAGGTGTAAAAACAAGAATCAACACTCAGTTTAAGACATCAGCAAACTGTAAAGCACTTTTATCTTCATGTTTCATATAAATAAATAAAAAAATCCTCCCAGTTAAGACCATAACTGACTTTTACACACAGTTGACTAATGACCATAGTTTCTGTAAGGAAAACAATGATTTATCGACAACAAACCTAATAAGAGCATTAAGTGAACTTCAACTGGAGCCAATACACCTCTCTGCAATGGAAAAACATGCTGGTCACCGCATTCATTCTAAGAAAGTGATGACATTTCACACGGCACAAGTTAGCAAGACAAGCTCTCCCAGCTGCACGTACCTGACTCCACCTGCAGGTGGATCACCAACTTCCTGTCAGACAGGAAGTTGTATGTGAAGTTGAGTAAACATGTCTCTGACACCCGGACCATCAGCACCGCCCCCCCCCCCCCCCCCCCCCCCCCCCCCAAATCTGTGTCCTCTCCCCCCTCCTCTTCTTCCTGTACACAAACAGCTGCACCGCCAGTCATCAGTCAGTCAAGCTCCTGAAGCTTGCAGACGACACCACCCTCATTGGGCTCATCTCTGGTGGGGATGAGTCTGCCTACAGGTGGGAGATTGACCATCTGGTGTCCTGGTGCGGTCAAAACAACCTGGAGCTCAATGCTTAAATGACAGTGGAGATGGTTGTGGACTTCATCTCTTCCCCATCACCCTGTGTGACTCCTCAGTCGACTCTGTGGAGTCCTTCCGCTTCCTGGGCATCATCATAACCCATGACCTCAAGTGGGAGCTGAACATCAGCTCCACCATCAAGAAAGCCCAGCAGAGGATGTACTGCTTTCGACAGCTGAGGAAGGACAAACTGCCTAACCTATGATGGTGCTCTTCTACACTGCCATCATAGAGTCCATCCTCACCTCCTCCATCTGGTATTATTGGTCTCATGACTTGCACTCCCTTTATAAATACCTAATCTCTTCTATTATTATCTATTTATCATCTCTCTATTATTTATTATTTTTATTTATTATAATTGTTACTAGTCACCTTGTTCTTGCCTTTCCTGTCCCAATACGTGTTTAATGTGTATTGTTACGCACCACCGAGACCAAAACAAATTCCTTTATGTGAAAACCTACTAGGCAATAACTCTGATTCTGATTAAGAGAAACGGTCTCACATCAAGGCATTACGGGAAAGGCAAAATAAGAAACAGTATATAATATGGGCAGATTGAGTTCATCTTTACCTCTGAGGAATCCGGTGCCAACTTGGCACCTACTAAGGTATTTGAAAGTGCCGGTTTTTCTTCAAGAGACTTTGACAAATGGCACATGCTTTCATGTTTTGTCCCTGTTGGAAACCTCTGACAACATAATTGTGTTTCCCCTTGAGCATGTATTGGGAAAAGTTGTTTTTGTTGACATGACATCCATGCCCGGCATTGTTTTAGAAGCTCATTTCCAAAACACACTGGAGAGGTTTTAGTCTTCAGTACTCAATGGTGTTGGAAATCGGCACGTACATTGAGTTACGTGACTTCTGTGTGAAATGAACTGAAGGTTCTGTAAGGTACGCATACTTGATGTACATAAACCATATATCTGGTGCATCACATTTGCATGAATTGTTTCCCTTTAAGAGTATCAGATAAGATTAGGTGAAAGTGGCGCTGAGATTTGTATGTGATTAACTGAAACAAAATGTTGGTAGTGCATCCAATTGTTGGTGTCGTATTGAGACTAATTTGAGAGCTTGCACTACTCTAATTTTTTTTGACATTAGACACCTGTAAGAAAATGTAGAGAACTCACACAGATCACTGTGAGACTGAACCTTGGTTATTTCTCGGCAGTGACAATTGAGATGAATGAGAAAATGCACCAAATCTTTCTTTGGCTTTGACTCGTGGTCATTTTGACTAGGAGATGTTAAAGTGATATAAAGGAGATCTCATCTTAAATTTTACTTTGCTATTTGTTGTTTTGGAGGGACCACACATTTAAAGTGAGTTGTTAGGAACCATCTCATGATGTCTCCAAGGAACCATCTGTAATCACTAGTGTTATTCTCTCCAGAGTTGAGGTAAAGCAAAGATAATCATTTCACTAATGAACACATGAGTGTTCTTCTCTCCAGAGTTGTGGTTTATCTAAGTTCATCTTTTCAATATAGCACAGTAAAGAAACCCTTATTAATGTGTCTCCTCCAAGAGTAATTGCATTGATGTGGTAAAGTATGGACAGACCTAGTCCTGGTATGTGGGTGTTGAATGTCATCCAGCCTGGCACTAGAGAAGCTAACCTATGTGGTGAGAGGAAAGCCAACTGATTTGGAAAGTACTCATTCTACTTATTTTCTGTTTGTTTTCTTTTTTTATTCTCTTTTTTTGTTTAATCGTGATGAATGGGGTGGAAGGGAGCGAGAAGGGTTTTTTAGGGTGCTTTAGTGTATACATGTCTAATGATGGAAACTGTCTATGTGGAAACTATTGTTTAATAAAAAAGTTCATTTCATTTCAGTGGCACACAGTGTGATCTTCTCTCTAGAGTTGTGCTGTCCCACATCCTGGGGATAGGATGAGGTAAGCCACATATGTAACCAGACTTGACTAAAGGTGAAACTAAGCAACACTATGGTGTGTGTGTGTGTGTGTGTGTGTGTGTGTGTGTGTGTGTGTGTGTGTGTGTGTGTGTGTGTGTGTGTGTGTGTGTGTGTGTGTGTGTGTGTGTGTGTGTGTGTGTGTGTGCGAGTTAGGAGCAGTAGGAGAGAAGATGAATAAAAAATACAATAAAATTGCAAAAAATGATTTTTGAAGGAACTTTGTATTGTTCATTGTGATCTAAAAAGGATATTCTATGTTCTAGGCCTAGTAGTTACCAGGCTTCTGTTCATTCTGCTGCTAACCATGGTGTGAAGAGGAAGTATTTATTTTTTGTTAAACCGAACAAAAGTGCATGATGAACTGGAACCACAGACTAGATGACAGACCAGCTTCACCTTCTACCGTAACAGGTTGTATTTTCTTAACTTTATTTACCAAACGTAATTCATAGAGTTGTGGACTACATTGTTGTGGATTAAAAACTGATGTAGTTCTACTTGCATGACCTTTTAAATTATATTTTTTACTTGCAGGTGTATTTAAATATCTCCCCACAACAACAGAGTGAGAGAGGAGAGGACTCACTATGAATTTAAGATCAGCAGCAAGAGGATTTCTAGCTTTCCTTCTGTCAGTACCAGGTTGGTTCATTTACATTGTGAACATTTACTTGAACTGTTTCAATAACATGACAACCAAGCAACTGGAACGAGGAGAGGATGAAACCACAGCATGTTGAAGATAGAATAATAGTAAATACAACATTAAAGAATCACCCTCTAGAACGCTGTGTTTGGTTGAACAGACCACTAGAATAGAGAACGGTCCCCTTTATATAGTTCAGTTATGGTTCATTAGTCATTGGAAAAGACCACTTCACTGCAAGTTGTATACAGCCTCTTGTAGTGAAAGTACTGTACAGGTTTTTAGATCACAATACTCTGTGAATTATTTGATATAATTAAAATTAGCATTTGAGATTTGTTGGCCATTTCCTGGTTGCTAGGCAAACATGAACTAAGGGTTTAATTTAGTTACTTTTTGACTTTTTGAAAAAGATAGATGTTGAAATCTACTGTTTTCCCCCATTTATTCTATTAATGACGATTTAGACATCGCATATTAATCTTCTGCTGCAATGTTGTAATTCTGATTCAGTGAAATGGTAGACACTGCATGTCACCTCCTGTCCTCTCTCCTGCTCTCCTCTCCTTGTCTCCTCTATTTGTCTCCACTCATCTCCTCTCCTTACCTTGTCTCCTCCCCACTACTCCTACAACCCCCTTTCCTCTACTTGTCTCCAATCCTTTCCTTGTCTCCTCTCCTCACCTCCTCTCCTCTACATTCCTTGTCTCCACATCTAAGTAATTACAAAGCTTATAGTCACATAGCCACAAAAGAAGCACATAGACTACAGGGCCGAGGCCTACAGAGACTACACAGCCTAGCAGCCTACACTACCGTAATTAACTGTTAGTGTTTGCTTATTACTGCATGAATTAATGTTAATTCATGGTTAAATAATGTACCCTTATTTTAAAGTTTTCAAGGCTTAATTTCAACGAATGGCGTAAACTGTAGCAATTGCAAATTATAAAAATATATTTTAAGTAATAACCTTCTTCATTTTTAATCAGATGTACGTACTAAATTGAAAATATAATTCCTGAATCCCCCTGGCTACGCCACTGGTGTCACATGATGTTCTGGAAGGTTCCTCTCACAGCTCAGTGGTCATCATGTATCTGTAGTTTCCATCTCCACCCACCAGCCTCCATCTCTTTATGTATCTTCTGATCTTTTCATCAGCTGAACCTCTGTGTTCATTCTCAATGAGATGTGTTTGTTTTTTCACAGCGCTTCAGAGTATTGATGACTGGACAGTTATTTACTCTTCTAGTAAAGTCTGTGCATTAAGAGGAGCAACGGTTAACATCAGCTGCACTTATGAATACCCTGCCAACGTACAGTACCCCCCTACCACAGTCACAACTCTGTGGTTTACTAAAGGAGACAACTATCAGCCTGTTGATCTGCTAAGTGATACAGACTATACAGGTCGTGTTGAATACAGCTGTGGAGAGGTCAGCTGTACCGGGTCCAGATGTTATGGAACATGTACCCTGAGAATCAAAGACCTGAGAACGAGTGACTCTGCTGTCTACAAGTTTAGATTCACCACAAACCAACCAGGTGGGGAATATACTGGTGACCCTGGAGTGAAGTTATCTGTAACAGGTAAACTATGATGAGTCTAATGTGTGTAAGTGTGTGTGTGTGTGTGGGGGGGGGGGGGGGGGGGGGGGGTTCTAGAAGGTTTGTGTTGTGCGTTATCTTCATTATTTTTTATAATTGTGTGTAACTTGTTCTCAGACCCAGATCTCCAGGTGAAGGTGTCCTTTCCTCAGTCTACCAATCCTACCTGGACAGAGCTGGAGTGTCACAGTATGTGTGGTCTAACTGGTTACCCTCCCTACATCTGGTTCAGGAATGGACAGAATGTAGGACAGGGAGTGTATTACTGGGCCAACGTTCAGTCTGAAGACAGCTTTTCATGTGCTGTTAGAGGACACGATCTCCACTCTCCTTTAGTGTGTAAGTCCACTCCCCAGTACACTGACATGATACCAGATGTAATGGACCTTTTAGGGTAAAGAACTACATGTAGATTTACTATGATGGACCCAAACTGCTGGTATTTTATATAATTAATGAAATGTAACTGTTAACAGACGCTCCAAAGACCCCCTCAGTGACCGTGAGTCCCTCTGGTGAAATAGAGGAGGGCAGTTCAGTGACTCTGAGCTGCAGCAGTGATGCCAACCCAGCAACTAACTACACCTGGTTCAAGGTTAATACAGATGGTTCCTCCAGAGTCATGAACCAGGGACAACAGCTCATCTTTAGCTACATCCTGTCTTCAGACTCTGGACAATATCGCTGTGAAGCTAGGAATGAGCTAGGGACAAAAAAGGAGTTGATCACTATTAACGTGAAATGTGAGTAAAACACATATATTACATCTTATTAAAGACGTGTGTATAATAAATGAAAAGTGACAACATTAGTCATCAGTAAATTCATTGAGCAATAAATACAAAAACCTCTCCACTTTGTGATTTTCATTATCATTAATACGGTCGTGAATATAAATGTACATGTTGCTTTTAAATGTTTCTATGTGTCTCCAGATGGGCCTAAACACACATCTGTGTATTCAAGTCTCTCTGGTGAAATGGAGGAGGGCAGTTCAGTGACTCTGAGCTGCAGCAGTAATGCCAACCCAGCAGCTAAGTACACCTGGTTCAAGAACAACCAACCTCTGGTCTGGAAACCAAGTCAACCTTATACCTTCCCCTCAGTCCGCCCTGAAGACAGAGGAACGTACCACTGTCACGCAGAGAACAAATATGGACATCTGAGCTCTAACTCGCTATTCATGGATGTTAAGTGTGAGTTGAAAATGTGTTTAATATGTAAACATCTTTTTTATAGCTGGTATTTAAAAATTGTAGCTAGTATTCATGTATTGTTCTATGCTTGTAAACAATTTCACTCATTAATAAGTGTAAGTATGTTATTAGTTTAAACAATATTCTGTATCATACTGGATTTGCAGTTGCGTGCTTTAAACAGTTTTACATCTTTAGGATGAATATTGATCATTTGTGTTCATTACAGACGCTCCAAAGACCCCCTCAGTGACCGTGAGTCCCTCTGGTGAAATAGAGGAGGGCAGTTCAGTGACTCTGAGCTGCAGCAGTGATGCCAACCCAGCAGCTAAGTACACCTGGTTCAAGGTTAATATAGATGGTTCCTCCAGAGTCATGAACCAGGGACAACAGCTCGTCTTTAGCTACATCCTGTCTTCAAACTCTGGACAATATCTCTGTGAAGCTAGGAATAAGCTAGGGACAGAGTCGAAGTTGATCACTATTAACGTGAAATGTGAGTAAAACATATTTATATATCATCTTATTAAAGACTTGTATATAATACATTAATCGTGTCAACATTAGTCAAGAGTAAATTCATCGTGCAATGAACCACAACAATTATTTTTGATTTTAATTATCATCATTACAGTCATGAATATACATCTTTGCTATATCTGGTATTTAAATTATTTTACTGGTATTCATGTATTGCTATATGCTTGTAAACACTATTACTCATTAATAATTATTAGCATTTTATTAGTTTAAACAATATTCTGTATCATACTGGAATTGCAGTTGGATGCTATAAACAGTTTTATATCTTTAGGGTGAATATTGTTATTATGTGTTCTTTACAGATATTCCAAAGACCCCCTCAGTGACCGTGAGTCCCTCTGGTGAAATAGAGGAGGGCAGTTCAGTGACTCTGAGCTGCAGCAGTGATGCCAACCCAGCAGCTAACTACACCTGGTTCAAAGAACATGACATCTCAGTGAAAGAATCAGGACAGAACTACACCATCACTAATGTCACATCTGAGCTTGGAGGAAACTATTACTGCCAAGCTCACAATGCAATCGGACTTCATAATTCCACCTTTTTGGTCATTAAAGGTAGTTGTTCATTTAAAAGACACTTTCACCTTCCACACAGTTTAACATTGGCCTTCTTATGTTGCAGTTTTCGATCAATGTTTGAATTCAAATTACTGTGTTCCAGTGACATCCTCATCATCATCATCATCACACACAACAACAGTGACTGTAAGAACCATCGTTGTCTTACTGGCCACCATACTCCTCCTGGTCTTCCTCTGGATGAGGTGAGATCTTTCTCTTTCTCATTTTCCGTTCCTTCACTCCACCTGTTGCTTCTTCATCTCTCTGTTCTCTTCACCAGAAGAAAGAGGGCCTCCAGAAAAGCACGTGGACAGGGAGGAAGGCCAGATACCGTGGAAGAGGTGAGACACAGGAACCCATTTATTACTAACCCATCCTGTACTGAGACACACGGTGGAAATGCCCTGAGGCCACAACACAAGACCACACAAGAGACTTCTAGTTGTTTCCTTAGTAAGTGTCCTTCTCTGTTGCTCTAGGCCTGTGACTAGGAGAGACTGTTCATCCCAGTGTCTCTATCTTTCATGAAGAACAGTCTGAAGTTTGACCCATGTCCGGATTTGGAAAATCCTGAACTGGAGATACGTAATTTATGTTGACATTTTACAGAATTACTTTTAGAAGAGGGAAGATACTGATTGATGCATAATGTCTTTACAGGAAGAGAGCATATCCTACTTAGCAATCCTAACGTTTTTACAGGGAGAGTGTATCTTACTTGGTGTAGCTAATGTTTTTACAGGGACAGAGTGTATCTTACCTGGCAATTTCTATACTATGCATTTCTAGATTTTATAATAAAATATTTCAGTCAGGGGTTTTGTACGTTGGCATTAATGATAACTTGGTCATTTTTTGCACCCTTTAAATCCTGAAAGTGCGCTGGAACAGAGAAACAACTGCATAAGTGTTCCATGAAGAGTTCCTCAAAAGAGTGATTTAATCACACAATAATGGAGAAGGATCGCTCAGGATTACTAGACTGTGACAGTGTAGACATATCATCTATTTATAAAGAACATTATTTATAGGTGCTTGATACACTAACTCCTATGATGCAAAGAAGAGTTAAACAGCAGACAGCAACATGGATTACCAGGGAGATTTTAGACCATTCTCTATAAATACTTTAACGCTTTAAAAAAGTAGCAATTTTATGTTCAGTACGAAACCTTTAAAAACCAGACAAGATATAAAACAAAGCTAAACCAAAAGCTGGATATTATAAAGATGCAGTTAATCAACATTTTTGTTTTTCTGCCCCAAAAACAATGGACATTGTTGAAGCAGATGGGCTCATCTATTAAAATAAAGATAAAATCGGTAACGTTTAAATACTGATGGCATTATGTGTCACAACATAACAAAGATGGATCATCACTTCAACACTTTCTTCACTACTGTGGCTTTGGTTTTGTCTCAGTTGCCTTTTGGCTCTGGATATAATGGTCGCTCTATCATTGAGAATTTTGATCAGGACAGCAAGCCAGCACAGCACAGACCATGTGTCCACAGTCTGGTTCAGGAAGGCATATTACACAGACACTTGTCTCACTCACCTGGTTTATTATGATATAAAGATGGGAGGCAATAGAGGCAATTCCACTGGAATGGTCCTGTTAGATCTACTCAAGGCTTCTGATACATTACACCACACCATTTAGTTGATTCACTTAATGTTCAGGGCAAAGTGACACATCAATAGAGTGGTTTGAATCCTGTTTGACAGGAAGATGATGGTGAACCAGTGGCCAGAGAGTTGACCTGTGGTGCCCCAGGGATAAATTCTTCGCCCTGTTTTATGTTTGATGTATGTCAATGATATGATAGGTGCAGTTGACTGCAAGTTGCCAAATTTAGTTTGGCCTGAAGCACAAGTTAAAGGAACTTGTAAGAGTAAGATCCTAGTAGAAGTAGTTTCACATCCAAACCTAATGTCCCTTATCTTGGAGCGACAATCAACAAAGGTTTATCTGGTGACGTGGTTACCAATCTTGTATCGCCACTCTAAATCGTTTAATTTCAGAGTTAGAGAACTGTTGCTTTGAGCCTTCATTCAGTGTCATTATGATTGTGCATGCCCAGCCTGGTACAGTGGTTTATCACAAAAACTAAAAACTAGAATGCAGGTTATGCAAAACAATGTTATCAGATACGTCTTAAATGCCTCCCCTAAAACACACATAGGACCCCAGGAGTTTACACATGCCTGCCTCCTCCAGTGGCAGATCGTGTGAACCAGCTGAAGCTAAACCATATGTATGATATTATTAATAGAACAGCTCCTGGTTACTTGATGTGCCATATTGACATGGTGCATCAGCAACATGGTCACTTCCTGTACGCTAGTGGCATGTCTTGTAGTGTGTCTAGGGTAAGTAACACTGCAAGGCTCTCCATCTTCCACACTGTTACTGTACTAGGGAATGATCTCCCACTGTACATGAAACAGAACCCCAGCAGAGAGACAAGAGCAGGGTGAGAGAGCACCTCTGGTACTTGGTACAGGTTTTATATTTGTAGTTCACACTGCTGTTTAACTTGTTGTATTATAAATTTACTTTTAATCTTGAATAGGGAGGATGTTCTATATTAATGTTGATGTGTCTGTCTTTTAAGGTGGTTGTTTTGACATCAAGGTACACTTTGGAATAAGTGTTCAACACTTTAAAACGCTAATCTCTGGGATGTTTTATGCTTTGTAACTTGAAATTAAACCAAACCAAAGCATTGCGCCATGATCATCAGTCTTGTTTGTATGCTTTCTCTGGGGCCGTGTTGTCCTGGCACCTGTCCACTATGATGTGTTGTGGTCATCTGGGAATAGAAAATTCAGTGGAATTCATTATCAGAGTCTCAGATTTAAGAGTCACTACTTGACAAAGTGATGTTTGTTTAAAGGGTGGGATCTAGGGTGACATCTAGAGGACAAACTAGGATCTGCAGGGACTTCTGCCAGTGAGCAGAAAGAGGAGATGGATGAATGGAATTATTGATGTCTAATCTTGTTTTCAAGAAGCAAATGAAGATTTTGTTGAAAGACAAAAAGGTCTTACTAGATCAACAGTTGGAGGAAACCTTGCAGGAAGGACTTGAAGTGAGGCCTACAGCAGCCTGCATGGTGGGACCACTAGTCACCACTAAGGGTCTCTAAATGAACCAGAAACACAGGACCTTCAAGACTGTCTTCAGGAAGTGTAAAGCTATTTCTAAATGTACTCTTCTGTGCTCACTCCCCATCAGCTACTTCCTGTTCCTGTGTATGAAAACGTTTCAGCTCTGACCAATCGCTTGGCTCCTGCAGCACAGAGAGAACCAATAGAAGAGCAGGATGACCATCACTATGCCAGCATCCACACCTCTCTCTCAGAGAACCAGTAAGTGTCTCGCTGTTTGGCTGGATCCCGTGTCCAATCAGACCAGACAGATGAGGAGCTTTACTCTGTGGTCAAAATAGACTCTATACTTTGGGACTTAATCAACCCAATGGATCTGCCTTACAGGGAGACTGAAGTTCATATCTCCTCTGTCTTCTTTCAGGGACCAGGACCAGACAGAGATGGGAGAAACCTCAGAGATGTAAGCACTGTCAAAGAAACACCTCAGAGTGTGAACCACCAGCGGCAGCAGGATTTAAAGGACTGAGTATAGTGTCTCATTCATTCAGTTTAAACAGGACAATACGCTGGCTGATTGTTTGCTGCATATCCTACAGCGCTTCATTTCCTGTTCTGCACAATGCTGTTTTCTACTTCTGTATCCTTAATATGTTATCTTTGCATTTTATTAATTCTATATTTTGAGTGTGGTGATCCTGTGATGGTCATTTCCATTATTACGATATATTGATCAATTGATGACGTGAATATGAAAGCATCCGATCACATTGGACCTTTTATAAGTTATCTTACCTGAAGCTTACATTATCAACAAAAAGACTGACTTCCATGCCTCATTCTGATATCTTTTGATTTGAATTGTTTTTAAATAAATGACTGCTTTTACTGTGTTGTCTCTATCTACGGTCATGTTAGCCTGAGGTAGGCCTAGTCGTAACACACACTTCTACATTAAGTAGGTGTTTAGAAATGAGTTCTCAGTAGGCTTAGCCAGTATTTAGATTTCTATAATGTGGGCCTGTGAAGCCCTTTGAGAGTAACTGTGATTAAGAGCAATATAAATCGTTCTACTCAGGCCCCACCATCACTGAGAAGAGAGGTCAGCCAGCTAACATTTACCAATTAGTCATCTGTGTAGAAAACTATTCAAAAGCTTAATCTTGCAAATGAACATACAATTTTGTTCCGTTTTGTCAAATAGCTATATAGAAGTAATTATATGTAAAAATATACAATACAAAAAACATACTATTGTTTTGGAGGGACTACAAATTAAAAGTTATTGGCTTGTCAAATGATGTCTCCAAGGAATCTTCTGTAATCACTAGTGAACACATGAGTGTTCTTCTCTCTAGAGTTGAGGTCTATCCAAGTTCATAATTTCACTAGTGAACACATGAGTGTTCTTCTCTCCAGAGTTGTGGTCTATCTAAGTTCATCATTTTCACTAGTGAATACATGAGGTTTCTTCTCTCCAGAGTTGAGGTCTATCTAAGTTCATATTTCAGTATATTTTCAGTATAGCACAGTAAAGAAACCCTTATTAATGTGTCTCCTCCAAGAGTAATTGCATTGATGTGGTAAAGTATGGACAGACCTAGTCCTGGTATGTGGGTGTTGAATGTCATCCAGCCTGGCACTAGAGAAGCTAACCTATGTGGTGAGAGGAAAGCCAACTGATTTGGAAAGTACTCATCCTACTTCTTTTCTGTTAGTTTACTGTTAGTTTTCTTTTCTTTTTGTATTCTCTTTGTTTTGTTTTATTGTGAAGAATGGGGTGGGAGGGAGGGTTTTTGGAGCGCTTTATTGTATAAATGTCTAATGATGGAAATTGTCTACGTGGAAACTATTGTTTTATAAAAAAGTTCATTTCACTTCAGTTGCACACAGTGTGATCTTCTCTCTAGAGTTGTGCTGTCCCACATCCTGGGGATAGGATGAGGTAAGCCACATACGTAACCAGAGTTGACTAAAGGTGAAACTTTGCAACGCTATGGTGTGTGTGAGTGTGTGTGTGTGTGTGTGTGTGTGTGTGTGTGTGTGTGTGTGTGTGTGTGTGTGTGTGTGTTTGTGTGTGCGAGTTATGAGCAGTAGGAGAGAAGATGAATACAAAATACAATAAAATTGCAAGAGTGAAACATGCAGGAACTTTGTATCGTTCATTGTGGTCTAAAAAGGTGATTATATGTTCTAGGCCCAGTAGTTAACAGGCTTCTGTTCATTCTGCTGCTAACCATGTGTGAAGAGGAAGTCTTTTTTTTTGGTTTCTGTTAAAACGAACAAAAGTGCATGATGAACTGGAACCACAGACTAGATGACAGACCAGCTTCACCTTCTACCGTAACAGGTTGTATTTTCTTGACTTTTATTTGAATGCTTACCAAAAATAATTCATAGAGTTGTGGATTACATTGTTGTGGATTGAAAACTGATATATTTGAACTTGCATGACCTTTTAAATTATATTTTTTACTTGCAGGTGTATTTAAATATCTCCCCAGAACAACAGAGTGAGAAGGAGAGGACTCACTATGAATTTAAGATCAGCAGCAAGAGGATTTCTAGCTTTCCTTCTGTCAGTACCAGGTTGGTTCATTTACATTGTGAACATTTAGTTGAACTGTTTCAATAACATGACAACCAAGCAACTGGAACGAGGAGAGGATGAAACCACAGCATGTTGAAGATAGAATAATAGTAAATACAACATTAAAGAATCACCCTCTAGAACGCTGTGTTTGGTTGAACAGACCACTAGAATAGAGAACGGTCCCCTTTATATAGTTCAGTTATGGTTCATTAGTCATTGGAAAAGACCACTTCACTGCAAGTTGTATACAGCCTCTTGTAGTGAAAGTACTGTACAGGTTTTTAGATCACAATACTCTGTGAATTATTTGATATAATAAAAATTAGCATTTGAGATTTGTTGGCCATTTCCTGGTTGCTAGGCAAACATGAACTAAGGGTTTAATTTAGTTACTTTTTGACTTTTTGAAAAAGATAGATGTTGAAATCTACTGTTTTCCCCCATTTATTCTATTAATGACGATTTAGACATCGCATATTAATCTTCTGCTGCAATGTTGTAATTCTGATTCAGTGAAATGGTAGACACTGCAAGTCACCTCCTGTCCTCTCTCCTGCTCTCCTCTCCTTGTCTCCTCTATTTGTCTCCACTCATCTCCTCTCCTTACCTTGTCTCCTCCCCACTACTCCTACAACCCCCTTTCCTCTACTTGTCTCCAATCCTTTCCTTGTCTCCTCTCCTCACCTCCTCTCCTCTACATTCCTTGTCTCCACATCTAAGTAATTACCAAGCTTATAGTCACATAGCCACAAAAGAAGCACATAGACTACAGGGCCGAGGCCTACAGAGACTACACAGCCTAGCAGCCTATATCTACTGTAATTAACTGTTAGTGTTTGCTTATTACTGCATGAACTAATGTTAATTAATGGTTAAATAATGTACCCTTATTGTAAAGTTGTCAAGGCTTAATTTCAATGAATGGCGTAAACTGTAGCAATTGCAAATTATAAAAATATATTTTAAGTAATAACCTTCTTCATTTTTAATCAGATGTACGTACTAAATTGAAAATATAATTCCTGAATCCCCCTGGCTACGCCACTGGTGTCACATGATGTTCTGGAAGTTTTCCTCTCACAGTTCAGTGATCACCATGTATCTGTAGTTTCCATCTCCACCCACCAGCCTCCATCTCTTTGTGTATCTTCTGATCTTTTCATCAGCTGAACCTCTGTGGTCATTCTCAATGAGATGTGTTTGTTTTTTCACAGCGCTTCAGAGTAATGATGACTGGAGAGTTACTTACTCACCTAGTAATGTCTGCGCTTTAAGAGGAGCAATGGTTGACATCAGCTGCACTTATGAATACCCTGGCAACATACAGTACCCCCCTACCACAGTCACAACTCTGTGGTTTACTAAAGGAGACAACTATCAGCCTGTTGATCTGCTAAGTGATACAGACTATACAGGTCGTGTTGAATACAGCTGTGGACAGGTCAGCTGTAACAGGTCCAGATGTTATGGAACATGTACCCTGAGAATCAAAGACCTGAGAACGAGTGACTCTGCTGTCTACAAGTTTAGATTCACCACAAACCAACCAGGTGGGGAATATACTGGAGGCCCTGGAGTGAAGTTATCTGTAACAGGTAAACTATGATGAGTCTAGTGTGTGTGTGTGTGTGTGTGTGTTCGCAGGAGTGTGTGTGTGTGTGTGTGTGTGTGTGTGTGTGTGTTTTTATGTACGTGTGTGTGTGGATGTTCTAGAAGGTTTGTGTTGTGCGTTATCTTCATTATTCTTTATAATTGTGTGTAACTTGCTTTTACACCCAGATCTCCAGGTGAAGGTGTCCTTTCCTCAGTCTACCAATCCTACCTGGACAGAGCTGGAGTGTCACAGTATGTGTGGTCTAGCAGGTGACCCTCCCTACATCTGGTTCAGGAATGGACAGAATGTAGGACAGGGAGTGCACTACAGGGCCTACATTCAGTCTGAAGACAGCTTTTCATGTGCTGTTAGAGGATACGATCTCCACTCTCCTTTAGTGTGTAAGTCCACTCCCCAGTACACTGACATGATACCAGATGTAATGGACCTTTTAGGGTAAAGAACTACATGTAGATTTACTATGATGGACCCAAACTGCTGGTATTTTATATAATTAATCAAATGTAACTGTTAACAGACGCTCCAAAGACCCCCTCAGTGACCGTGAGTCCCTCTGGTGAAATAGAGGAGGGCATTTCAGTGACTCTGAGCTGCAGCAGTGATGCCAACCCAGCAGCTAAGTACACCTGGTTCAAGGTTAATACAGATGGTTCCTCCAGAGTCATGAACCAGAGACAACAGATTGTCTTTAGCTACATCCTGTCTTCAGACTCTGGACAATATCGCTGTGAGGCTATGAATGAGCTAGGGACAAAGTCGAAGTTGATCACTATTAACGTGAAACGTGAGTAAAACATATTTATATATCATCTTATTAAAGATTTGTATATAATACATTAATCGTGTCAACATTAGTCATCAGTAAAGTCACATGCAATGAACCACAACAATTATTTTTGATTTTCATTATCATTAATACTGTCATGAACATAAATCATTGCTATATCTGGTCATTAAAATATTTAACTGGTATTCATGTATTGCTGTATACTTGTAATAACTATTACTCTTTAATAAGTAGTAGTATTTTATTAGTTTAAACTATATTCTGTATCATACTGGAATTGCAGGTGCATGCTTTAAGCAGTTTTATATCTTTAGGATGGATACTGATCATTTGTGTTCATTACAGACGCTCCAAAGACCCCCTCAGTGACCGTGAGTCCCTCTGGGGGAATAGAGGAGGGCAGTTCAGTGACTCTGAGCTGCAGCAGTGATGCCAACCCAGCAGCTAAGTACACCTGGTTCAAGGTTAATACAGGTCGTTCCTCCAGAGTCATGAACCAGAGACAACAGCTCGTCTTTAGCTACATCCTGTCTTCAGACTCTGGACAATATCGCTGTGAAGCTAGGAATGAGCTAGGGACAAAAAAGGAGTTGATCACTATTAACGTGAAATGTGAGTAAAACACATATATTACATCTTTTTAAAGACGTGTGTATAATATATGCATAGTGACAACATTAGTCATCAGTAAATTCATTGAGCAATAAATACAAAAACTTCTCCACTTTGTGATTTTCTTTATCATTAATACTGTCATGAATATAAATCTACATGTTGTTTTTAAATGTTTCTATGTGTCTCCAGATGGGCCTAAACACACATCTGTGTATTCAAGTCTCTCTGGTGAAATGGAGGAGGGCAGTTCAGTGACTCTGAGCTGCAGCAGTGATGCCAACCCAGCAGCTAACTACACCTGGTTCAAGAACAACCAACCTCTGGTCTGGAAACCAAGTCAACCTTATACCTTCCCCTCAGTCCGCCCTGAAGACAGAGGAACGTACCGCTGTCACGCAGAGAACAAATACGGACATCTGAGCTCTAACTCGCTATTCATGGATGTTGAGTGTGAGTGGAAAATCTGTCTACTATGTAAACATCTTTTCTATATCTGGTCTTTAAAATGTTTTGCTAGTATTCATGTATTGCTGTATGCTTGTATTTTTTTCACTCATTAATAAGTAGAAGTATTTTAAGTAACTGTGCTTATTAACACATGATTACTGTGTATTCTATTTTGAACTCACCTATAATGGGAGCAGCATTGCTTTCAGTGGGAGCAGTGATGCTGTGCTTTGGACTGAAGGATGGCTGGCAAGTCAGTTTGGCAAGTCAGTTTGGTGGTTGAGATGCGAAGGACATCACAGCGATGGCTGTCGGTCATTTTGGTTCTCAGTTTGCTTTTGTTCAGAGCTAACACCGAAAATGTTTGCTCACTTAAGTATGTTGAGCCCAACAGACTCATCATTCTTTTTTGCGTGGCGTCTCATCAGAGGGAACTTTTTTCAAGCTCTGGTAGAAGTCGCGTAGGGAGAGAAGCTGATGTTGATTCTCCAGAGAATTATCACACTGCATTTCATTAAGTTCTAATTGCAGTCTCTCCTCCACTTCTGCTGCGTCCACCAGGAAGGGAGTCGAGAACACTTTGATTTCTTTCTCAATGACAGAAAGATCTTGGAAGGGTTGGCTGAATTCTGTGGTGAGAGATGTGATCACAGACATGTATTTCCCCTTTTCAGCGGAAAGCTTTGCCTTTGGTAAAGCAGATTTGATTCCGGACAGCGTGGGGAAGTGCGCAACATTGAAGTTGCGTAGTTGTGTCTCAAAGAGACGGAGCTTCACACAGAACACTTTCATGTGCGCGTAAAGTTGTGGCACGAGCTGGTCTTTGCCTTGTAGGCTCTTGTTCAGTGTGTTAAGATGATTAGTAAGATCAACTAAAAAAGCCAGGTCTGCCAACCACAGAGGGTCACTCAGCTCACGAAGAGGCCGGTCCTTCTCTTTCAAAAACGGGTCGATTTCTGATCTCAGGGGGAAAAAGACGCTGCAGCACGGAGCCGCGGCTTAGCCAGCGCACATCAGAATGGTAGAGGACGTCCCCGTATTCAGCATCAACCTCAGATAGAAAAGCTTGGAATTGTCTGGGGTAGAGCCCTCGAATTGTGTTCACAGTTTTCACAACAGTGTTCATCACATCACCAAGCTGGACTGTCTTGGCACAGAGGGCTTCTTGGTGGATGATACAGTGCATTTTAACAGCCGCGCCTCCGCTCTCTTGCACCTTGGCGCACACCAGAGAGGCCATTCCTTTGCGCTCGCCTGTCATTGCTGGAGCCCCATCCGTTGTAACTCCACACAGTTTGTCCCATTCAAGTCCCATCTGGTCAATTGCATTTGACACAGCTTCAAAAATGTCCTTACCCGTTGTTGAATTCCTGAATTTTCTCCGGGCACATTATTCCTTTAGTGAGGCACTGCTTTATGAAGTCACCATGTGAGAAAGGTGTCCCGTGTTGGCCAATGAGTTGAGCTACCCCAGAACTGCCTATTGTGGCTGTTGAATGACCAGGTACGGAGGAAATACTTTGCAACAGTATGGTTTTATTAGAACATAATGGTATAAACATAAACATAAAGTGCTAGACCAACATGACATGACTAACCGAATCCCTGAGGAGCGCACCAACGTCTGCGCATGCGCAGTAGCAAGTACAGTGGCTGCTATGGGAGCATATTCAAATAGCATATTGTGAATGCTATACAGTGGCATTTTCTTGTGTTTTGTTAGCAAGGAAGAAATGCTGTTGTTGAGCTAGCAGGCTAGCTGCTATTTGCTTAACTTTCTGTTCTCTCTCAGCACCAGTGTAGGACGTGTAGTTTGGATGCTTGGTTTCATAGTGTCGCTGTGCATTAAAGTCTTTCATCACTGCAACTGTTTCATTGCAAATCAAACAAACACACTTCCCCTTCAACTCAATGAAGAAATATTCATTTTCCCACCATGTCTGAAATCTCCTGCACTCACTTGCTATTTTGCGTTTCTTTGGTTCTGCATTTTTGGGTCACTTGTTACAAAGTTTTTCAATGACTGCTCGTTTTGGGGAGAGGCTGTCTTGTTCAAGACAGTAGCTCCCCCTAGCGTTAAAACTAAGAAGTACAATCAAGAGAGAATTTCATGTGTGGGCCAAATGCCATTATATTTTTTGAATTTGCTACGGCCCAATTAAAAATGGCCCGTGGACCGTAGTCTGGACACCCCTGGTTTAAACAATATTCTGTATCATACTGGAACTGCAGCTGTGTGCTTCAAACAGTTTTGTATATTCAGGATGGATATTGATCATTTGTTTTCATTACAGATGCTCCAAAGACCCCCTCAGTGACCGTGAGTCCCTCTGGTGGAATAGAGGAGGGCAGTTCAGTGACTCTGAGCTGCAGCAGTGATGCCAACCCAGCAGCTAACTACACCTGGTTCAAGAACAACCAACCTCTGGTCTGGAAACCAGGTCAAACTTATACCTTCCCCTCAGTCCTCCCTGAAGACAGAGGAACGTACCACTGTCACGCAGAGAACAAATATGGACATCTGAGCTCTAACTCACTATTCATGGATGTTAAGTGTGAGTTGAAAATCTGTCTAATATGCAAACATCTTTTCTATATCTGGTATTTAAAATGTTTAGCTAGTATTCATGTATTGCTCTATGCTTGTAAACAATATCACTCATTAATTAGTAGAAGTATGTTATTAGTTTAAACATTATTCTGTATCATACTGGAATTGCAGTTGTGTGTTTTAAACAGTTTTATATCTTTAGGATGAATATTGATAATTTGTGTTCAATACAGCCGCTCCAAAGACCCCCTCAGTGACCGTGAGTCCCTCTGGTGAAATAGAGGAGGGCAGTTCAGTGACTCTGAGCTGCAGCAGTGATGCCAACCCAGCAGCTAACTACACCTGGTTCAAGGAACATGACGACTCAGTGAAAGAATCAGGACAGAACTACACCATCACTTATATCCAATCTGAGCTTGGAGGAAACTATTACTGCCAAGCTCATAGTGCAATCGGACTTCATAATTCCACCTTTTTGTTAATTAAAGGTAATTGTTCATTTAAAAGACACTTTCACCTTCCACACAGTCACAATCACACTGTGAAACATTTTCCTATTTATGTTGCAGTTTGCTATCAGTGTTTGAAATCAACTGACTATGTACCAGTGACATCATCATCACAGACAACAGTAGCTGTAAGATCCATTGTTGTCTTACTGGCCACCATACTCCTGCTGGTCTTCCTCTGGATGAGGTAAGATCTCTCTCTTTCTCGTTTTCCGTTCCTTCACTCCACCTGTTGCTTCTTCATCTCTCTGTTCTCTTCACCAGAAGAAAGAGGGCCTCTAGAAAAGCATGTGGACAGGGAGGAAGGCCAGATACCGTGGAGGAGGTGAGACACAGGAAGCCATTTATTACTAACCCATCCATTACTGAGACACACGGTGGAAATACCCTGAGGCCACAACACAAGACCACACAAGAGACTTCTAGTTGTTTCCTTAGTAAGTGTCCTTCTCTGTTGCTCTAGCCCTGTGACTAGGAGAGACTGTTCATCCCAGTGTCTCTATCTTTCATAAAGAACAGTCTGAAGTTTGACCCATGTCCGGATTTGGAAAATCCTGAACTGGAGATAATTTATGTTGACATTTTACAGAGTTACTTTTAGAAGATGGAAGATACTGATTGCTGCAGTCATAATGTCTTTACAGGAAGAGAGCATATCCTACTTAGCAATCCAAATTTTTTTACAGGGAGAGTGTATCTTACTTGGTGCTCCTAATGTTTTTACAGGGACAGAGTGTATCTTACCTGGCAATTTTTATACTATACATTTCTAGATTTTATAATAAAATATTTCAGTCAGGTGTTTTGAACGTTGGCATTAATGATAACCTGGTCATTTTTTGCACCCTTTAAATCCTGAAAGTGCACTGGAACAGAGAAACAACTGCATAAGTGTTCCATGAAGAGTTCCTCAAAAGAGTGATTTAATCACACAATAATGGAGAAGGATCGCTCAGGATTACTAGACTGTGACAGTGTAGACATATCATCTATTTATTAAGAACATTAGTTATAGGTACTTGATACACTAACTCCTATGATGCAAATAAGAGTTAAACAGCAGACAGCAACATGGATTACCAGCGAGATTTTAGACCATTCTCTATAAATACTTTAACGCTTTAAAAAAGTAGCAATTTTATGTTCAGTACGAAACCTTTAAAAACCAGACAAGATATAAAACAAAGCTAAACCAAAGTTGGATATTATAAAGATGCAGTTAATCCACATTTTTGTCTGCCCCAAAAACTATGGAAAGTGTTGAAGCAGATGGGCTCATCTATTTAAATAAAGATGAAATCTATCAAGTTAAAATACTGATGGCATTATGTGTCACAACATAACAAAGATGGATCATCACTTCAACACTTTCTTCACTACTGTGGCTTTGGTTTTGTCTCAGTTGCCTTTTGGCTCTAGATATAATGGTCGCTCTATCATTGAGAGTTTTGACCAGGACAGCAAGCCAGCACAGGAAGCACAGACCATGTGTCTACAGTCTGGTTCAGGAAGGCATATTACACAGACACTTGTCTCACTCACCTGGTTTATTATGATATAAAGATGGGAGGCAATAGAGGCAATTCCACTGGAATGGTCCTGTTAGATCTACTCAAGGCTTCTGATACATTATACCACACCATTTAGTTGATTCACTTAATGTTCAGGGCAAAGTGACACATCAATAGAGTGGTTTGAATCCTGTTTGACAGGAAGATGATGGTGAGCAAGGTAAGAGAGCTAGTATCAGTGGCCAGAGAGTTGACCTTTGGGATAAATTCTTCGCCCTGTTTTATATTTGATGTATGTCAATGATATGATAGGTGCAGTTGACTGCAAGTTGCCAAATTTAGTTTGGCCTGAAGCACAAGTTAAAGGAACTTGTAAGAGTAAGATACTGGTAGAAGTAGTTTCACATCCAAACCTAATGTCCCTTATCTTGGAGCGACAATCAACAAAGGTTTATCTGGTGACCTGGTTACCAATCTTGTATCGCCACTCTAAATCATTTAAGTTCAGAGTTAGAGAACTGTTGCTTTGAGCCTTCATTCAGTGCCATTATGATTGTGCATGCCCAGCCTGGTACAGTGGTTTATCACAAAAACTAAAAACTAGAATGCAGGTTATGCAAAACAATGTTATCAGATATACATCTTAAATGCCTCCCCTAAAACACACATAGGACCCCAGGAGTTTCAACAGGCCTGTCTCCTCCAGTGGCAGATTGTGTGAACCAGCTGAAGCTAAACCATATGTATGATATTATTAATAGAACAGCTCCTGGTTACTTGATGTGCCATAATGACATGGTGCATCAGCAACATGGTCAATTCATCTACGCTAGTGGTATGTCTTGTAGTGTGTCTAGGGTAAGTAACACTGCAAGGCTCTCCATCTTCCACACTGTTACTGTACTAGGGAAGGATCTCCCACTGTACATGAAACAGAGCCCCAGCAGAGAGACAAGAGCAGGGTGAGAGAGCACCTCTGGTACTTGGTACAGGTTTTATATTTGTAGTTCACACTGCTGTTTAACTTGTTGTATTATAAATGTACTTTAAATCTTGAATAGGGAGGTTGTTCTGTATTAATGTTGATGTGTCTGTCTTTTAAGGTGGTTGTTTTGACATCCAGGTCCACTTTGGAATAAGTGTTCAACACTTTCAAGCGCAAATCTCTAGGATGTTTTTTGTTTTGTAACCTGGAATTAAACCAAACCAAAGCATTGCTCCGTGATCATCAGTCTTGTTTGTATGCTTTCTCTGGGGCCGTGTTGCCATGGCGCCTCTCCACTATGATTTGGTGTGGTCATCTGAGCATAGAAACTTCAGTGGAATTCATTATCAGAGTTTTAGATTTAAGAGTCACGACTTGACAAAGTGATGTTTGTTTAAAGCGTGAGATCTAGGGTGACATCTAGAGGACAAACTGGGATCTGCAGGGACTTCTGCCAGTGAGCAGAAAGAGGAGATGGATGAATGGAATTATTGATGTCTAATCTTGTTTTCAAGAAGCAAATGAAGATGTTGTTGAAAGACAAAAAGGTCTTACTAGATCAACAGTTGGAGGAAACCTTGCAGGAAGGACTTGAAGTGAGGCCTACAGCAGCCTGCATGGTGGGACCACTAGTCACCACTAAGGGTCTCTAAATGAACCAGAAACACAGGACCTTCAGGACTGTCTTCAGGAATTGTAGATCTTTTTCTAAATGTACTCTTCTGTGCTCACTCCCCATCAGCTACTTCCTGTTCCTGTGAATGAAAACGTCTCAGCTCTGACCAATCGCTTGGCTACTGCAGCACAGAGAGAACCAATAGAAGAGCAGGATGACCATGACTATGTCAGCATCCACACCTCTCTCTCAGAGAACCAGTAAGTGTCTCGCTGTTTGGCTGGATCCCGTGTCCAATCAGACCAGACTGATGAGGTCCTTTACTCTGTGGTCAAAATAGACTCTATACTTTGGGACTTAATCAACCCAATGGATCTGCCTTACAGGGAGACTGAAGTTCATATCTCCTCTGTCTTCTTTCAGGGACCAGGACCAGACAGAGATGGGAGAAACCTCAGAGATGTAAGCACCGTCAAAGAAACACCTCAGAGTGTGAACCACTAGCGGCAGCAGGATTTAAAGGACTGAGTATAGTGTCTCATTCATTCAGTTTAAACAGGACAATACGCTGGCTGATTGTTTGCTGCATATCCTACAGCGCTTCACTTCCTGTGCTGCACAATGCTGTTTTCTACTTCTGTATCCTTAATATGTTATCTTTGCATTTTATTAATTCTATATTTTGCGTGTGGTGATCCTGTGATGGTCATTTCCATTATTGCGATATATTGATCAATTGATGACGTGAATATGAAAGCATCCAATCACATTGAACCTTTTATAGGTTATCTTACCTGAAGCTTACATTATCAACAAAAAGACTGACTTCCATGCCTCATTCTGATATCTGTTGATTTGAATTGTTTTTAAATAAATGACTACTTTTACTGTGTTGTCTCCATCTACGGTCACGTTAGCCTGAGGTGGGCCTAGTCGTAACACACACTTCTACATTAAGTAGATGTTTAGAAATGAGTTTTCAGTAGGCTTAGCCAGTGTTTAGATTCCTATAATGTGGGCCCGTGAAGCCCTTTGAGACTGTAACTGTGATTAAGAGCAATATAAATCGTTGTTTTGGAGGGACTACACATTAAAATTTATATCAAATGATGTCTCCAAGGAATAATTTCTAATCATTAGTGAACACATGAGTGTTATTCTCTCCAGAGTTGAGGTCTATCCAAGTTCATCATTTCACTAGTGAACACTTGAGTATTCTTCTCTCCAGAGTTAAGGTGTATCTAAGTTCATCATTTCACTAGTGAACACATGAGTGTTCTTCTCTCTAGAGTTGTGGTCTATGTAAGTTCATATTTTCAGTATCTTTTCAGTATAGCACAGTAAAGAAACCCTTATTAATGTGTCTCCTCCAAGAGTAATTGCATTGATGTGGTAAAGTATGGACAGACCTAGTCCTGGTATGTGGGTGTTGAATGTCATCCAGCCTGGCACTAGAGAAGCTAACCTATGTGGTGAGAGGAAAGCCAAGTAATTTCGAAAGTTCTCATCCTACTTATTTTCTGTTAGTTTACTGTTAGTTTTCTTTTCTTTTTTTATTCTCTGTTTTGTTTTATCGTGAAGAATGGGGTGGGAAGGATGGAGGGAGGGAGGGTTTTTGGAGCGCTTTATTGTATAAATGTCTAATGATGGAAATTGTCTATGTGGAAACTATTGTTTTATAAAAAAGATAATTTCACTTCAGTGGCACACAGTGTGATCTTCTCTCTAGAGTTGTGCTGTCCCACATCCTGGGGATAAGATGAGGTAAGCCACATAAGTAACCAGACTTGACTAAAGGTGAAACTTTGCAACGCTATGGTGTGTGTGTGGTGTGTGTGTGTGTGTGTGTGTGTGTGTGTGTGTGTGTGTGTGTGTGTGTGTGTGTGTGTGTGTGTGTGTTGTTAGATCCGTCACTATGTGAAGCTTGTTATCCTGTAACGGTTGTGGACAAGCTGGTGAGGAGTTTCGCCCAGCCCCTAACTACTGTATACCAGACACCTACCCCGCTTACTCCGGCGCCCCACCCCTGGGCATAACCCTGGCCAGGACCGTGGCTGCCGATCGCGTCTGTGTAGTAGCTCTCCTCTGGGACCCGTGCACTTGGAAGTTTGCTGGGATTGTTTAAGAGTTTGGAAAAATAACTCTAGGGATATGTTTCTTGAATGAGGACTAAGTAACCTCTTAGAATCACGATGCTTGTTCCGTCTCTACCGTTGTCCGAAAGAAGAGGGCGTTGTCCAATGAAAAATGGTTAAAATGATTTTATTAGTTGATAAGCTTGCAGATTACAGGGGGGAACCTTGCATAAAGCTAAAAATACCCTCAATAAAAAGTAAAAGGGAAAAAATAGAATAATAAAAAGGATACTTTCTATAAGTAATTTAAAGAAAAGTTTAAAACAACGATCACACATATGGCTTACTTGTGGGGTGGAGCCATATCAATTGCCGAGGAGAAAGGGAAAAAATCCCTTTGTGGAACATGGCCGAAAAAGTTATATTAGTTTTTTCTGTAAAAAAAATTTTTCTAATTCTTCGGTGGGCCCGCAGCTGTAAGCCTTCATAGCTTCTTAGGGCTAAGGGAGGAATCCTCTCTTCGGAGGGTGGGCGGTCAAGGCTAGCTTCTGGTAAAAATGCGCGGCTGATAGAAGTTTTGAGAAGAAACTCTCTTCTCCTATTTTCTGAAATCTTTCTAAGTCTTTTTAGTATTTCTTCTTCTCCGGACTTTAGGTGGCCGTCCGGCATGGCCGTCCGGCACGGAGCCGCCGTGGCTAGGAGTCCTCTCTATTCCTACCCCGGTCAGGCTGTTTTATAGAGCGTATGACTCTGGCCATTTTACGCCCTTCTATTGGAGCAGATATGGTTTTGCCCTTTTCATGCCCTTTTATGGATTTATTCGTTGTGCTGTCATAACTTAGTTATGCTGACCTCACCTATGCTATCCTCCATTTTGTCCTTACACGAACCGCAGCTGGTGTTTTTCTGCTGATGTCAGCTAATCTACTCGTTATTTTGGTGATCTTATCAGTACTCATCAAACCCTCACAGGCAAGGCCAACTTTCCCAAGTAAACCAGTTAAGTTATGTTCCAAACAATAACAACACCCCACGTATGCCATAATACATAAAACAGTAATTATCCTCAGAGACCTGTAAGTCACACCAGACCTGAATGGTGACCCCATGTACCCTTAGTCAACAGTGTTATACTATCTCTAGACATAGAAGAGTTTGCACATGCCAACCGGGCTTACTAACATTGGATGCAGTACATGTACTTCTCGTATCATAAAGTGTTTCTTCATTTTATAAGATACTCCCGAGTGCTTCAGCATTGTAGCTAGTGCATTACTTATAGTATGTATGGTTACGCAGTATGACATACAGATGTGTATACAGTAAAACATACAGTGTTCATTGGTTATTGGTTATAGCTTCCCATAGGGTTGCACAGTGTTATAGTAAAACATACATTGATGCATGACCAGTGTATTACTTTTAAGCGCGCCTATAGTTATGATAAAACAATGCTTAGGTTTATATAGAATGTGATTAATAAAGAGTAACATCCCTTACGCCCCATACCTTCTAATATATCTGGACACCGATGAATAAACATTACTTGACAGTGTGTGTGTGTGTGTGTGTGTGTGCGCGCGCGCGCGAGAGTGTTTGTGTGTGCGAGTTATGAGCAGTAGGAGAGAAGATGAATACAAAATACAATAAAATTGCAAGAATGAAACATGCAGGAACTTTGTATCGTTCATTGTGGTCTAAAAAGGTGATTCTATGTTCTAGGCCCAGTAGTTACCAGGCTTCTGTTCATTCTGCTGCTAACCATGGTGTGAAGAGGAAGTCTTTTTTTTTTTGGTTTCTGTTAAAAAAACAAAAGTGCATGATGAACTTGAACCACAGACTAGATGACAGACCAGCTTCACCTTCTACCGTAACAGGTTGTATTTTCTTAACTTTTATTTCAATGCTTACCAAAAATAATTCATAGAGTTGTGGATTACATTGTTGTGGATTGAAAACTGATATATTTGAACTTGCATGACCTTTTAAATTATATTTTTTACTTGCAGGTGTATTTAAATATCTCCCCAGAACAACAGAGTGAGAGAGGAGAGGACTCACTATGAATTTAAGATCAGCAGCAAGAGGATTTCTAGCTTTCCTTCTGTCAGTACCAGGTTGGTTCATTTACATTGTGAACATTTAGTTGAACTGTTTCAATACCATGACAACCAAGCAACTGGAACGAGGAGAGGGTGAAACCACAGTATGATGAAGATAGAATAATAGTAAATACAACATTAAAGAATTACCCTCTAGAACGCTGTGTTTGGTTGAACAGACCACTAGAAAAGAGAAAGGTCCCCTTTATATAGTTCAGTTATGGTTCATTAGTCATTGGAAAAGACCACTTCACTGCAAGATGTATACAGCCTCTTGTAGTGAAAGTACTGTACGGGTTTTTAGATCACAATACTCTGAATTATTTTACAGAATAAATATTTGCATTTGAGTTTTTTTGGCCATTTCCTGGTTGCTAGGAAAACCTGAACTATATACAAGATCAAAGGGTTAATTTGGTTACTTTTTGAAAAAGATAGATGTTGAAATCTACTGTTTTCCCCCATTTATTCTATTGATAATGATTTAGACATGACATATCAATCTTCTGCTGCAATTTTTGTAATTCTGATTCAGTGATATGGTAGACACTGCATGCCTTCTCCTGTCCTCTCTTCTCTCTTCTCTTCTCTCCTCTCCTCTCCTTGTTTCCTCTCCTTGTCTTCTCTCCTCTCCTCTCCTTGTCTGCTCTCCTCTGTTTGTCTCCTCTCCTCTCTTCCTTGTCTTCACTTTTCTCCTCTCCTTACCTTGTCTCCTCACCACTACTCCTAAATCCCCCTTACCTATCCTTGTCTCCAATTGTCGTAGGGTAATGTGCCTCTTGGTCCAACTGAGGTAAAGCCACACGTTGAAGTTAAAGGGAAATATTTATTACACAAACTATAGGACAACAAACAAGAATGCAGACAGGAACTAACATAACACATAAATGTCAATTATGACCTACAACAATTACGGCTATCGCAACCGTCTCTAACCGTCTCCCCCATACAATGAAGCCATCCAGGCTTAAATAGCAGTAGCCTTTGGTTAGCTCCACCCCTAAGCTAAACCAAGTCATTTATAAATCAATTAACCCTTCTGTCTATTTTACCCAGCCATAACACAAAACAAAAGTATATTATTATGCCATAACATATTACACACACAGCACAACGTTATCCATATATTTTACACCCCCATATAATAGGTATTGTAAAAATACCTAAAAATACCCCTCACCATTTACCGCGATGGCCTGACCCAGCGCGATCCCGTGACATAAATTGCGGAAGTAAATGGAAACTTGCCCTTAATGCAGGAGAACTGTGGTGAGTATGATGGATGTGATTTTACAAACGGATTGGCCAGGAAATACAGAAATAACATATAACGTGCAAATGTCCATAAGCTGTTAAAAATAGTCTGTCGGCTTCCATGCCGTGCCGCTTCGTAGCGCTGTACCATTGGTACTACATGTGACGATCACTTCGTCACATTACCCCCCTCCTTCAAATGTTTTCGTCCTCGAAAACACGAGACAGGTAATCGGCAGTCACATTCTGCGCCCCCGGTCTGTACTTCACCACGAAGTTGTATGGCTGAAGGGCCAAATACCACCGTGTAATGCGGTCGTTGGAGTCTTTCATTTTGTGGAGCCACTGCAAGGCCCTGTGATCGGTCTCCACGGTGAAGCTCTTCCCCATCAGGTAGTAGCGCAGAGAGTCTAGCGCCCACTTGAGGGCAAGGCACTCCTTCTCCACAGTAGAGTACCTGCACTCTCTGGGAAACAACTTCCTGCTTAGAAACATAATCGGTTTCCGGCCACTCTCCTCCCCCTGTAACAGAACAGCCCCAAGCCCCACACCAGAGGCATCTGTCTGCACCGTAAAAGGGAGATCAAAGTCTGGCTGTTGCAATACTGGATCACTGCAAAGACAATTCCTCAAGTCCTCAAAGGCAAGCTGACACTGAGCAGTCCACTTGACCTTGTTTGGACTGTCTTTCTTAGTCAACTCGGTTAAGACGGCTGGCCTACTAGAGCAGTTAGGTATAAACCGTCTGTACCACCCAACCATCCCCAGGAAAGACCTCACCTGGGATTTAGTTTTTGGTACTGGGGTATCAGTGAGGGCACTCACCTTCCCCACCTGTGGCCTTACTGACCCACCTCCGATGACAAATCCCAGGTACTCCACCTGTGACTGGGCAAAGGAGCACTTGGAGGGATTCATGGTCAGGCCAGCATCCTTGATTCGCTGGAGAATGTCTTGGACGTGGACCAGATGATCCTCCCAAGTCTTGCTGAAGACTATGATGTCGTCCAGGTACGCCCCTGCGTAATCCCAAGCACCTTCCAACACCCCATCCATGAGGCGCTGAAACGTTGCGGGCGCCCCCTTCAGACCAAATGGCATCACCGTATATTGGTAAAAACCAAACGGTGTTCTGAATGCTGTCAGGGGTTTTGTCTCCTCTGACAGAGGAACTTGCCAGTACCCCTTACACAGGTCCAAGGTGGTCAGATATCTGGCACAGCCCAACCTGTCCAGAAGATCGTCCACTCTGGGCATAGGGTAAGGGTCGAAAGTTGAAATGGTGTTCAACTTTCTAAAGTCATTGCAAAAACGCAGAGTACCGTCCTTTTTGGGCACAATAACAATGGGACATGACCACTCACTGTGAGATGGTTCGATGATCCCCATCTCTTTCATTGTTTCTAGCTCCTTCTTGAGCTTTGGAACCATCTGTGCTGGAATCCTGTAGCTCGGGACCCTGATCGGTCCTGGTTCCTTCAGGGTTACGTGGTGTTGAGCCAGCTGTGTGAGGCCAGGAGTCTCAGCAAACAGCCCCACCGGACAACAGCTAGCCAGCGCCTCCTGCTGGGAAACCGAGAGGTGGTGCATGTCTACCTGGACTCCAGAACCATCAGTTGTAGGGAAAAACTGCTCATCTCCCTCGTCTTCCTCCACGACCCTCCTGGCAAACAGCACGACCGCAGGCTCCTCACGGGGAACCCACTCCTTCAGCAGGTTGATGTGGAACGTCTGCGTCTGCTTCCTCCTCTCTGGCATGATGACCTCGTACGTCACCGGCCCAGTCCTTTGGCGAACCACATATGGTCCCTGCCACTTGGCCAATAGACTGCTCTCACATGTCGGCAACAACAGGAGAACCTGCTGACCCGGCTTGAAAGAACGGTCTCTCGAAGACTTGTCATACCACCTTTTCTGGGTGGCTTGTGCAGCTTTGAGATTTTGCTGCACTTCCTCTGTCAATGTCCCCATCCTGTCCCTCATTTTTAAAATGTAGGACAAAATGTTCACCTGCTTTTCTGGCTGGTCTCCTTCCCAGGTCTCCTTCAGCACATCCAGTGGACCTCTCACCTTCCTCCCGTAGAGCAACTCGAAAGGTGAGAAGCCAGTGGATGACTGAGGAACCTCACGGTAAGCAAACAGCAGGTATGGTAGCCACTCGTCCCAGTCTGCACCTGTGTCCAACACAAACTTTCGCAGCATAGACTTCAGGGTCTGGTTGAGGCGCTCCACAAGCCCGTCTGTCTGAGGGTGGTAAGGCGTGGTCTTAATAGCCTTGATCCCTAAATACTGGTAGACCTGCCTGAGAAACTTTGAAGTAAAGTTTGTGCCCTGGTCTGTCAGTACCTCCCTCGGGATCCCTACCCTGGTTAACAGCTGGAGAAGCGCATTAGCTACCTGCCTGGCCTTCACATTCCTAAGCGGAAATGCCTCGGGGTACCTGGTAGCATAGTCAGAGATAACCAAGATGTAGCGGTTTCCTCTACGACTACGCTCTAGAGGCCCCACAATGTCCATGGCTATTCTGCTAAATGGTACATCTATAATGGGTAAAGGTATTAATGGTGCCCTGTTACCCTTCTTACCCGGTGCTGTCAGCTGACACTGGGGACAAGACTTGCAGTACTGTATCAGCTGAACATACATGTTTGGCCAATAAAACCTCCCTGCAACCCTTTCCCATGATTTGTTCTGGCCTAGGTGACCTGCCCATGGACTAGAGTGCCCTAACTCTAGCACCTTTTCCCTGAGATCCCTTGGCACAACCAGCTGCTCCCCCTCTTCCCCATGGCGGTACAGTATGCCTTGCCTAAGCCTAAACTTGGGCCCTTCCGCATTACCACCACCATCCTCTAACAAGTCCTTGTAGAAGGAAGTAAGGGTGACATCGGCTCTCTGCAATTCCCTGATGTCTGCTGGGATTGTGACCTGCTCGCTATTCTCCAGTGAAGGTATGGGAACTGTCTCGTGCACTGGGGTCCCTTGAAACCTGTCCCTCCTTCTCTGGCTCCTTGTCTTTACTTTTTCAGTGGGGTGAGAAAATGGCAACTCATCCCACGTACTGTCCCTTGGTGCCTGTGCCTGTGCCCGAGTAACCACCATGTGACATGCTTTCTCTATATTTAAAAGTTGCACTAGCCCTGGCATGTCTATCCCCAATACCACGGGGTATGGCAAGTCCTCCAGCACCCCAACAGTAACCAGGTACTCTTGTCCCTCAACCTCCAGGTAAATGTCTGCTGTTGGATATGTTTTATTGTGACCATGGACGCAACGTGTGATGACTGTGTGTTCGTGCCTTATCTCTGATTTGGGAATTAGGTGTGCTTTGACTAATGTCTGATTGCTCCCTGTGTCAATCATAGCCTGCACCCTTTTCCCCCTGATTCCCACCCAAACCAACGACTCCCACTGGTGCTCTGGACCCTGCCTATCTATACCACACACATATGTGCTTTTAGGCTTTATCAGGGGACACTTAGGCTTAATGTGCCCAGGCTGGCCACAGTGATAACACACTAGGGGTTCTTTTGCTGGTCTAGGGCTATCACTGGGTGTTAATGGATTGCTTGGATTGATTATGGGACCAACATCTCTGGGATGAACACCTGATCTAACTGGGTTCCTGGGATAATTCACATACTGCCTGCCTTGACCACTCGCCCGACCACCCTCAGACCTACCCCATGGAGAAGAGCTTGGTGGTTGATCCCCTCCCATCTGGTAGGATCTGAAGTGTCGACGCGCTGTGATGAAGGAGTCAGCAAGGAGTACTGCCTCTTGAGCTGTGCTGGGGTTATGTTCCCGGATCCACAGCTGAACGTCCGTGTTGACCATCCGGAGGAACTGCTCCAAGACGATCTTCTCCCCGATCTGCTCCTTTGTGTGAGTCTTTGGAGAAACCCACTTCTCATAGAGCTCATTTAGCCTTGTGAAAAGCTCTCTGGGGGTCTCTTCTGGTAAGACCTCCATTGCTCGGAACTTCAGTCTATAGGTCTCACTGTGAATTTCATACTTAGCCAAAATGGCTGCTTTGACCTTCTGATAGCATAAAGTGTCCTCCATGTCCATGGCTATGTAGGCCGCTCTAGCTTTTCCCGTTAAAAGAGGGACCAAGTAGATTGCCCACTCTGCTATGGGACACCGGCTGACTGTACCCATGCGTTCAAATGCCGTCAGAAAGTGTTCAATGTTCTCTTCTTCCAAGAAGCGCTGCATTTTAGGGCCTCTCCAGCCAGACAGCTGGCCCTGCTGGATCATTGGTGGACCTGGCTCTGCCACCACTTCGGCGTAACCTGGATGCTGCGCTGCTCCTCCAGGACCCGCATCCACTGCCGCTGGGGTCATCGCACGAACCGCCGCCGGCTCCTGGACCATCGCTGCTGGGAACACCGCCGGGTCCGCCGCCGCCTCCCGGACCATCACCGCTGGGTCTGCTGTTGGAGCTGCTGAGACTGGGGCTGCCGCTTCCATGCGTCCACTCCTGTCCTTAGTAGCTCCCGTTTCAAATTTCTTTAACTGGTGGCCCACATAACGCCACCACTCCTCCTGGTTCTTCTCGAACTCTCTCTGCGCCACGTCCTTCTCCTTTTGAGTCCGCATGAAGTCCCGAAACATGGCTCTCAGTTCCGTGACTTCCGACTCTTCATTAGCCCCGCCTTCTGCACCTTTTTCCAGGCGGCAATCCTGCTGCTTTCTTCGACGCATGCTCATCCCTCATTGGCTACTGGTCCCGAAAACCACTGCCACCAAATGTCGTAGGGTAATGTGCCTCTTGGTCCAACTGAGGTAAAGCCACACGTTGAAGTTAAAGGGAAATATTTATTACACAAACTATAGGACAACAAACAAGAATGCAGACAGGAACTAACATAACACATAAATGTCAATCATGACCTACAACTATTACAGCTATCGCAACCGTCTCTAACCGTCTCCCCCATACAATGAAGCCATCCAGGCTTAAATAGCAGTAGCCTTTGGTTAGCTCCACCCCTAAGCTAAACCAAGTCATTTATAAATCAATTAACCCTTCTGTCAATTTTACCCAGCCATAACACAAAACAAAAGTATATTATTATGCCATAACATATTACACACACAGCACAACGTTATCCATATATTTTACACCCCCATATAATAGGTATTGTAAAAATACCTAAAAATACCCCTCACCATTTACCGCGATGGCCTGACCCAGCACGATCCCGTGACATAAATTGCGGAAGTAAATGGAAACTTGCCCTTAATGCAGGAGAACTGTGGTGAGTATGATGGATGTGATTTTACAAACGGATTGGCCAGGAAATACAGAAATAACATATAACGTGCAAATGTCCATAAGCTGTTAAAAATAGTCTGTCGGCTTCCATGCCGTGCCGCTTCGTAGCGCTGTACCATTGGTACTACATGTGACGATCACTTCGTCACACCAATCCTTTCCTTGTCTCCTCTCCTCACCTCCTCTGCTCTACATTCCTTGTCTCCACATCTAAGTAATTACAAAGCTTATAGTCACAAGGCCACAAAAGAAGCACATCGACTACAGGGCCGAGGCCTACAGAGACTACACAGCCTAGCAGCCTACACTACCGTAATTAACTGTTAGTGTTTGCTTAATACTGCATGAACTAATGTTAATTAATGGTTAAATAATGTACCCTTATTGTAAAGTTTTCAAGGCTTAATTTCAATGAACGGCATAACCTGTTGCAATTGCAAATTATAAAAATGCAGTTTTAACTTAATAACCCAATCTTCATTTTGATTCAAACAAAAATAAAAATGGACTGAATTGAAAATATGAATCCCCTGGCTACGCCACTGGTGTCACATGAGGTTCTGGAAGGTTCCTCTCACAGCTCAGTGGTCATCATGTATCTGTAGTTTCCATCTCCACCCACCAGCCTCCATCTCTTTATGTATCTTCTGATCTTTTCATCAGCTGAACCTCTGTGTTCATTCTCAATGAGATGTGTTTGTTTTTTCACAGCGCTTCAGAGTAATGATGACTGGACATTTATTTACTTTTCTAGTAAAGTCTGCGCCTTAAGAGGAGCAACGGTTAACATCAGCTGCACTTATGAATACCCTGCCAACCTACAGTACCCCCCTACCACAGTCACAACTCTGTGGTTTACTAAAGGAGATCACCATCAGCCTGTTGATCTGCTAAGTGATACAGACTATACAGGTCGTGTTGAATACAGCTGTGGAGAGGTCAGCTGTACCAGGTCCAGATGTTATGGAACATGTACCCTGAGAATCAAAGACCTGAGAACGAGTGACTCTGCTGTCTACAAGTTTAGATTCACCACAAACCAACCAGGTGGGGAATATACTGGTGACCCTGGAGTGAAGTTATCTGTAACAGGTAAACTATGATGAGTCTAGTGTGTGTGTGTGTGTGTGTGTGTATGTGTTTGTGTACGTATGTGTGTGTGTGTGTGTGTGTGGGGGGGGGGGGGGGGGGGGGGGGGGGGGGTTTAGAAGGTTTGTATTGTGCGTTATCTTCATTATTCTTTATAATTGTGTGTAACTTGTTCTTACACCCAGATCTCCAGGTGAAGGTGTCCTTTCCTCAGCCTACCGATCCTACCTGGACAGAGCTGGAGTGTCACAGTATGTGTGGTCTAGCTGGTGACCCTCCCTACATCTGGTTCAGGAATGGACAGAATGTAGGACAGGGAGTGAACTACAGGGCCTACATTCAGTCTGAAGACAGCTTTTCATGTGCTGTTGGAGGATACGATCTCCACTCTCCTTTAGTGTGTAAGTCCACTCCCCAGTACACTGACATGATACCAGATGTTATGGACCTTTTAGGGTAAAGAACTACATGTAGATTTACTATGATGGACCCAAACTGCTGGTATTTTATATAATTAATCAAATGTAACTGTTAACAGACGCTCCAAAGACCCCCTCAGTGACCGTGAGTCCCTCTGGTGAAATAGAGGAGGGCAGTTCAGTGACTCTGAGCTGCAGCAGTGATGCCAACCCAGCAGCTAACTACATCTGGTTCAAGGTTAATACAGGTCGTTCCTCCAGAGTCATGAACCAGGGACAAAAGCTTGTCTATAGAAGCATCCTGTCTTCACAATCTAGACAATACTACTGTCTAGTTCAGACTGAGCTAAGGACAGCATCTAACTTGATCTCTATTAATGTGAAATGTGAGTAAAACACATCTTTAACATCTTATAAAAATAAATAAAAAAGAAATGAATCTTGGCATCATAAGTCATCAGTAAATTCATAATGTAATAATACCAAAAAAACTTCTCCACTTTGTGATTTTCATTATCATTAATACTGTCATGAATATAAATGTACTTGCTGATGCGTGCTTTAAACAGTTTTATATCTTTAGGGTGAATATTGATCATTTGTGTTTATTACAGACGCTCCAAAGACCCCCTCAGTGACCGTGAGTCCCTCTGGTGAAATAGAGGAGGGCAGTTCAGTGACTCTGAGCTGCAGCAGTGATGCCAACCCAGCAGCTAACTACACCTGGTTGAAGAACAACCAACCTCTGGTCTGGAAACCAAGTCAACCTTATACCTTCCCCTCAGTCCGCCCTGAAGACAGAGGAATGTACCACTGTCACGCACAGAACAAATATGGACATCTGAGCTCTAACTCGCTATTCATGGATGTTAAGTGTGAGTTGAAAATCTGTCTAATATGTAAACACCTTTTCTATATCTGGTCTTTAAAATGTTTAGCTGGTATTCATGTATTACTGCTTGCCTGTCAGCAATAATGACTCACTTATCAAACTGGTATTGCAGTTGCATGCTAAACATGGTTTCATAACTTTAGGATGATATTGTTATTTTGTGTTCGTTACAGTTGCTCCAAAGACCCCCTCAGTGACCGTGAGTCCCTCTGGTGAAATAGAGGAGGGCAGTTCAGTGACTCTGAGCTGCAGCAGTGATGCCAACCCAGCAGCTAACTACACCTGGTTCAAGGAACATGAAATCTCAGTGAAAGAATCAGGACAGAACTACACCATCACTAATATCACATCTGAGCTTGGAGGAAACTATTACTGCCAAGCTCACAATGCAATCGGACTTCATAATTCCACCTCTTTGGTCATTAAAGGTAATTGTTCATTTAAAAGACACTTTCACCTTCCACACAGTTGAACATTGGCCTTCTTATGTTGCAGTTTTCTATCAGTGTTTGAATTCAAATGACTGTGTTCCAGTGACATCATCATCATCTTCACAGACCACAACAGTGGCTGTAACAACCATTGTTGTCTTACTGGCCATCATACTCCTCCTGGTCTTCCTCTGGATGAGGTGAGATTTCTCTCTTTCTCGTTTTCCGTTCCTTCACTGCACCTGTTGCTTCTTCATCTCTCTGTTCTCTTCACCAGAAGAAAGAGGGCCTCCAGAAAAGCACGTGGACAGGGAGGAAGGCCAGATACCGTGGAGGAGGTGAGACACAGGAAGCCATTTATTACTAACCCATCCTTTACTGAGACACACGGTGGAAATGCCCTGAGGCCACAACACAAGACCACACAAGAGACTTCTAGTTGTTTCCTTAGTAAGTGTCCTTCTTTGTTGCTCTAGGCCTGTGACTAGGAGAGACTGTTCATCACAGTTTGTCTATTTTCATAAAGAATCTCAAGTTAAACCTTCTGCCTGGTTTGGAAAATTCAGAACTGGAGATAACTTATGTTTACATTTTGCAGCTTTAAACAAAGCCTGGTCCTAATGTTTTTACAGGAAGAGAGTTTATCTTACTTGGTGTTCCTAGTAGTTTTTATAGGAAGATAGTGTATCTTACCTGCCAATTTTCAAACAAATGTGAAAACTCCAACAAGCTCTCTGGTAGTTGCCCTTGTGAAGTTCAATCAGTTGTTTGGGTAGTTCACACTGCTGTTTAACTTGTTGTATTATAAATGTACTTTTAATGTTGAATAGAGAGGATGTTCTTTATTAATGTTGATGTGTCTGTCTTTTAACGTGGTTGTTTTGACATCAAGGTCCAGATTGGAATAAGTGTTCAACACTTTAAAGCGCTAATCTGTGGGATGTTTTATGTTTTCTAACCTGAAATTAAACCAAACCGAAGCATTGCTCCGTGATCATCAGTCTTGTTTGTATGCTTTCTCTGGGGCCGTGTTGCCATGGCACCTGTCCACTATGAAGTGGTGTGGTCATCTGAGCATAGAAACGTCAGTGGAATTCATTATCAGAGTCTCAGATTTAAGAGTCACGACTTGACAGTGATGTTTGTTAAAAGGGTAAGATCTAGGGTGAAATCTAGAGGACAAACTAGGATCTGCAGGGACTTCTGCCAGTGAGCAGAAAGAGAAGATGGATGAATGGAATTATTTATGTCTAATCTTGTTTTCAAGAAGCAAATGAAGATGTTGTTGAAAGACAAAAAGGTCTTACTATATCAACAGTTGGATGAAACCTTGCAGGAAGGACTTAAAGTGAGGCCTACTGCAGCCTGCATGTTGGGACCACTAGTCACCACTAAGGGTCTCTAAATGAACCAGAAACACAGGGACCTTCAGGACTGTCTTCAGAAAGTGTAAAGCTTTTTCTAAATGTACTCTTCTGTGCTCACTCCCCATCAGCTACTTCCTGTTCCTGTGTATGAAAACGTCTCAGCTCTGACCAATTGCTTGGCTCCTGCAGCACAGAGAGAACCAATAGAAGAGCAGGATGACCAGCACTATGCCAGCATCCACACCTCTCTCTTAGAGAACCAGTAAGCACCGTCAAATAAACACCTCAGAGTGTGAACCACTAGCGGCAGCAGGGTTTAAAGGACTGAGTATAGTGTCTCATTCATTCAGTTTAAACAGGACAATACGCTGGCTGATTGTTTGCTGCATATCTTACAGCACTTCATTTCCTGTGTATGAAAACGTCTCAGCTCTGACCAATCGCTTGGCTCCTGCAGCACAGAGAGAACCAATAGAAGAGCAGAAGAACCATGACTATGTCAGCATCCACACCTCTCTCTCAGGGAACCAGTAAGTGTCTCGCTGTTTGGCTGGATCCCGTGTCCAATCAGACCAGACAGATGAGGTCCTTTACTCTGTGGTCAAAATAGACTCTATACTTTGGGACTTAATCAACCCAATGGATCTGCCTTACAGGGAGACAAAAGTTCATATCTCCTCTGTCTTCTTTCAGGGACCAGGACCAGACAGAGATGGGAGAAACCTCAGAGATGTAAATACCGTCAAATAAACACCTCAGAGTGTGAACCACTAGCGGCAGCAGGATTTAAAGGACTGAGTATAGTGTCTCATTCACTCAGTTTAAACAGGACAATACGCTGGCTGATTGTTTGCTGCATATCCTACAGCGCTTCATTTCCTGTTCTGCACAATGCTGTTTTCTACTTCTGGATCCTTAATATGTTATCTTTGCATTTTATTAATTCTATATTTTGAGTGTGGTGATCCTGTGATGGTCATTTCCATTATTACGATATATTGATCAATTGATGACGTGAATATGAAAGCATCCAATCACATTGGACCTTTTATAAGTTATCTTACCTGAAGCTTACATTATCAACAAAAAGACTGACTTCCATGCCTCATTCTGATATCTTTTGATTTGAATTGTTTTTAAATAAATGACTGCTTTTACTGTGTTGTCTCCATCTACGGTCACGTTAGCCTGAGGTAGGCCTAGTCGTAACACACACTTCTACATTAAGTAGGTGTTTAGAAATGAGTTCTCAGTAGGCTTAGCCAGTATTTAGATTTCCATAATGTGGGCCTGTGAAGCCCTTTGAGACTAACTGTGATTAAGAGCAATATAAATCGTTCTACTCAGGCCCCACTATCACTGAGAAGAGAGGTCAGCCAGCTAACATTTACCAATTAGTCATCTGTGTAGAAAACTATTCAAAAGGTTCATCTTGCAAATGAACATACAATTTTGTTCCGTTTTGTCAAATAGCTATATAGAAGTAATTATAAGTAAAAATATACAATACAAAAAACATACTTTTGTTTTGGAGGGACTACAAATTAAAAGTGATTGGTTTATCAAATGATGTCTCCAAGGAATCTTCTGTAATCACTAGTGAACACATGAGTGTTCTTCTCTATAGAGTATAGGTCTATCCAAGTTCATAATTTCACTAGTGAACACATGAGTGTTCTTCTCTCCAGAGTTGAGGTCTATCTAAGTTCATATTTCAGTATATTTTCAGTATAGCACAGTAAAGAAACCCTTATTAATGTGTCTCCTCCAAGACTAATTGCATTGATGTGGTAAAGTATGGACAGACCTAGTCTTGGTATGTGGGTGTTGAATGTCATCCAGCCTGGCACTAGAGAAGCTAACCTATGTGGTGAGAGGAAAGCCAACTGATTTGGAAAGTACTCATCCTACTTCTTTTCTGTTAGTTTACTGTTAGTTTTCTTTTCTTTTTGTATTCTCTTTGTTTTGTTTTATTGTGAAGAATGGGGTGGGAGGGAGGGTTTTTGGAGCGCTTTATTGTATAAATGTCTAATGATGGAAATTGTCTACGTGGAAACTATTGTTTTATAAAAAAGTTAATTTCACTTCAGTTGCACACAGTGTGATCTTCTCTCTAGAGTTGTGCTGTCCCACATCCTGGGGATAGGATGAGGTAAGCCACATACGTAACCAGACTTGACTAAAGGTGAAACTTTGCAACGCTATGGTGTGTGTGAGTGTGTGTGTGTGTGTGTGTGTGTGTGTGTGTGTGTGTGTGTGTGTGTGTGTGTGTGTGTGTGTTTGTGTGTTCGAGTTATGAGCAGTAGGAGAGAAGATGAATACAAAATACAATAAAATTGCAAGAATGAAACATGCAGGAACTTTGTATCGTTCATTGTGGTCTAAAAAGGTGATTATATGTTCTAGGCCCAGTAGTTACCAGGCTTCTGTTCATTCTGATGCTAACCATGGTGTGAAGAGGAAGTCTTTTTTTGTGGTTTTTGTTCAACCGAACACAAGTGCATGATGAACTGGAACCACAGACTAGATGACAGACCAGCTTCACCTTCTACCGTAACAGGTTGTATTTTTTTTACTTTTATTTCAATGCTTACCAAACGTAATTCATAGAGTTGTGGAATACAATGTTGTGGATTAAAAACTGATGTATTTCTACTTGCATTACCTTTTTAAGTATATATTTTTTACCTGCAGGTGTGTTTAAAAATCTCCCCAGAACAACAGAGTGAGAAGGAGAGGACTCACTATGAATTTAAGATCAGCAGCAAGAGGATTTCTAGCTTTCCTTCTGTCAGTACCAGGTTGGTTCATTTACATTGTGAACATTTACTTGAACTGTTTCAATAACATGACAACCAAGCAACTGGAACGAGGAGAGGGTGAAACCACAGCATGTTGAAGATAGAATAATAGTAAATACAACATTAAAGAATCACCCTCTAGAACGCTGTGTTTGGTTGAACAGACCACTAGAATAGAGAACGGTTCCCTTTATATAGTTCAGTTATGGTTCATTAGTCATTGGAAAAGACCACTTCACTGCAAGTTGTACACAGCCTCTTGTAGTGAAAGTACTGTACGGGTTTTTAGATCACAATACTCTGTGAATTATTAGACGGAATGTATTTTTTACAATTGCCATTTGTTGGCCATTTCCTGGTTGCTGGGCAAACCTGAATTATTTATCAGATTAAAGTGTTAATTTAGTTACTTTTTGTGTTGAGACAATGTGACCTAAGTCACACTCCACATAAGGATTGTGACCAGACCTCCTCCCTGCGTTTAAGTTGAGTTATGGGGCCTCAGTGTCTCTCTGTTGGTTGTAGCAACACACAATCACACACACACATACACATAAATACACACACTAATACACACACACACACCTATATGAATACACACACACACGAACACACACTGTGTTTTGTTGATGTAAATGCATGTACTCAACTATACACCAAATGCTAAATTTTATTGGGCTTCTGAAAAGTTTATCTTGATAAACCATGAAAGGAAGAGACTTAAGATCTTCCATAGGGTTAACTAAGCAGGTTTTACAAAGACTATATTTCTAATGTCAAATGCATTTTGAATATTGATTGATCATAAATGAAAACTTGTTTATACTACAATATTTTGTATATTTCCAGACATTAACTGTTTCATACTAAAGGGCTCGGATATCAGTTAGTATTTTGATAAACCTAACATGGAACCTGATTTAAAGCAGATTTAGTATTATATTCATAATGCAAGCGGTCTATGAAAAGCTATTGATGATGTTGTGAATGACTTTGAACTGATTATTGATTCCTTGTGTTCTGTTGGGAACAACACAGCAGCAGAACATGTTCAGTTATTAAAGATATGTGCACACCTGTTTATGATTAGTAATGCCTGCTGCTTCTATTGTTTTAGTCCTTGTGTTTATTGTGTACATGTAAGGGACTATTTCTCTGTTGTATTGGTGAATAAAGCATAATGGTAATAAACAACTCAGTGGATCAACTGAATGTTCTCGTGTGTTCAGCATAGGATCAGTTTCACCTTTAAGGTTGGGGGTTCACTAAATAAAAAGCACAACAGAGGTTTCGTCTACACCAACATTAAGAATCAGGATACCAGCGAGTGCATTTCCATATCGCGACTCGTGATGCTCAATGAGTGACAGATTATGGAGAGAACTATAAACAGCCCGACAGTAAACAGATCCCAGCTATTGGCGTTTCGCCAGAGATGAGCCTTGCAGGCTGGTTGATACACCACCTACCCCGTGGCGTCTAATAGGACCCTGAGCATACATTTAATGCATGCATTTTTGGCTGTGGCCACTAGAGGGTTCAGTGAGTTCCCTGAACCAACGCCAACTTCCACCACACACAGGTGTGTGTGTGGTGGAGGTGTTTGGAATGGTTGAAGAGCCTTTGGTGCTCAACTCACACACCACAAGAAGCGAACAGAAGATAGAGACCCAACACAAACCCAACCCCACTGAATGAACACAAGACACCATGAAAGGTTCATTCAAGGTAGGTTTGTTAAACCGTATTCATCCTTTCACCACAGTGACTGAATGACTCAGAGAACTGGAGACACACTTGCTGTCACTACACTGCGTCTTGAATCTAAACACCATTAAGTTGGAGTTGAGCTTTGGGTGGAGGTGTGTGAAGTGTGGAGGACAGGTGCAGCGATGCACAGCCAACAGCAGTCCTAACAAACCAATGATCATCTTTTAGCTTCTTGCACATTGCACATTTTGTTAAACTTAATACTGTGAACATTTGCACATTCCATGGTCAGTCATATTTTGCACATTCCTGCACAACTGTACAGCCGCATTTTAAAAACATGCATACTGTATATATTCTGTATTTTTTATAGTGTCAGGGAACATTTATTTCATAATGCCACATTTTTTAATTTAATACCGCATTTATTTAATGCCACATGTATTTATTTAAAGGGACTTTAATTTCATTATGCCAAATTCATTTATTTAATGCCACATAATATATTTATTTGATGCCACATTTATTTCATAATGCCACATTTATTTAATTGATGCCACTTTTATTTCATAATGAAACACACCTGCTTCCTATTTATGTATGATGTACCCCTACTGTCCACAACCCCCCCTAACCCCCCCCCCCCCCCCCCCCCATAAGGCTATGGAGAATTGTTGCCACGCCCCACGATACCAGTGGTGGTAGTGTCGTTTATATGAAGAGAGCCCTACAGGAAGTGATGCAATGAGTAGGTGACTTAGGGGTCAAGGTCGCTAACATGTGAGCTATAGACCTGGGGTCTCTTTTATATCAAAGAGGGTCTCAAAGGAAATATAGGGTTATCAATTTGGGGGCTCCAGCCCTACAGGAAGTGACTCACAAAGCCTCAGAGAATCCGACCTCTATTTGATAACGACTAAAAATTACTATTAAATCATTCATCATATAAATATTACATGTTCCACTGAAAAGAAAAGAAATGTCATCCATCTTGTTTATTTTCACAGACAGAAACTTGTCACGTGTGATGGAAAATTACACAAAGCCCTATTCCGAGGTCAGCTCGCTTAAACTAATTAGTTCTGATGATGAAGTTGTTATGTGCACACTATAGTGGCCTATCTGTCTTTTTAACTATCTAACTCCTCACATATGCCTGTTCTCCTGTATTCCTGCATTATGCTCTGTTCTCATGTGAGAAACTCCTGAGCAAGTTCCTCTCCCAAATTATGGGTCTGTTCTTGACTGCATATCCTCTTCCTAAATCATGTATGTTGCCCTGACCATACATTGTACCCTTTATAAATAATAAATGGCGTCAGAGATGGTGAATTACGACCGTGTATCCGGCCTTAACTGTGCATTGAACCCGTTATAGATAGTACATGGCGCCATCTAGTGACATCTCTGAGATGGTGTTTGCTCCACTCTTCAAAAAGGGCTTCCCTCCTCTACGCAGTGCGCTTTTTTCTCGAGAACTCTGCTCTGCGTGGAGTTGCCTTTGAAACTGTGTCTTTTATATGCTGCAGCATATGAAATAAAGCAACTACGGATATCCATTTTGTCTTAGCCTTCTATTCGAGCCAGCCACCAGTTATTTAATTTGCAACAACAACCGTCAACCTTCACTGCTCCAGCATGAAGGCTACATCTACATCAGTGAAATCACACTTATTCATTGAATCTCATTTAGTGACGCCATTTAGGATCAAACACAGCTGAAATTGACTCTCTCGCTGTTACAAAGCCAAACAGAGGACGTCGACCCTGCGTTGAGTTGGACTAATTAGCTCACCTGCCGCAGCTCGCGCGCTGCGTGCTTTTCTTAATTGGTTAATTGGTTGCGTCCGGTTGGGTTCAGTACAGAGGAGGCGGACAGCACGTTGGTGTCCACCACCGTTTGGCAGTGTGATGGCTCCCAGACGCGGTGAGATTACTGTGTTCATGAAACCACAACGTGTGTGTAGTGTTCTGGTGAAGTGTGTTGTGACTAATTGGTCATCTCTTCCTCTGTTTCACAGGTTACAAAGACTTTTCGAAGTAAAACGGAGCATCTCATCTGGACCTGATGTGAGTAGAAATGTGCCTACTAATTCAAATGTTATATTTATGTTGGTTGTTTTTAGCCTATCATAAAGTAAAAAACGTGACCGTTTCTTTATTTACAGAAGCAATATAAGCATATTAAAGTACAAAAGCGGTGCATGTAGCCCACATTTACATAAAGCACTTTGTAGGCCAACACCCCCAGTCTGACCTGCCGTGAAACTCCGTCGGCCAGAAACCATCTCTTAGGCCTTTCTGGTGGAACTGAAGCGTTGTTGTACATTTAACATGGGAGCTTGACACTGAATTGAAACGTTAAAACGTCAATGCAAGGATGCGACAGTAGACATCACAGCTCCACAATGCCTGAGTTTCTTGAGGCAGCACACTTGCATTGTTTTGTATGTGGAATATAAATCGCTGATGTGTGAAAAATCGGGGATTGTGGTGGTTTACCTATCATTTGAAATGTTAATTCTATGTAAAAGTTTTACATAAAAACGTTTTAGAGCCCATATTTTTGAACTTGTTAAAGTAGAAGTAAGGTCTATCATGGAGCTGAAACTGCGATTCTGTGAGTATCCTAATTTCACCATGAAGAAGAAACTGCGAACTGTAAGTCATTTGCGTCCACATTATTCTCGGGCACGTTCATGTATTTTGGCTTCCTGGTGGGTTGAGTTAACCCGTTAGGTGAAGGTTGATTTTGAGTAGTGAGGATTTCTTTAGTTATTGGTGCATGGGCTAATTAAGCGTTTGGTTTGAGTTGGTATTGATGGTTTGTTAAAATGGTTGCAAGTACCGGTTCTAAGTGAGTGTTGTAAGGTGTAATAATAGATACTGTAGGTACAACCAAAACATACTCCAGGGTTGGGTTCTGATTTCTTGAGTCTTCTTTCCCGCTACTCTCCTGAGCTCTGCATCTACATCACATGAGTGTTGCTTTACTGATGAGGGTGTGGTCTGAGTGAGCAGAGATGCATGCTAGGATACAGTGCAGTCTGAAGTCTACAGTTCTGTAGAAGCGCCCCCTCAGGATAAACCAAGTGTTTGAGAATCTGTTGTGACATCAGTTACATGGACTAGAATGTCCTTTTAAGATGGTGACAGGGATTTCCAAAGGAGAAACGCCAGGGGCCAGATGTGAGGGCTCCTCATCTCAACGACTAGAACACAACTTGGGTCTTACACCAGAAAACCATAGAACACATTTCAACATTTCCCTCCATGCATTGTGACGCCTCAGCGACAGTTTCTTTACCTCCTCAGCTGGAGGAGAGCGGACCAGTTAAAAAAGAGTCATATTTGGGGCCATTCCAAGATGGTTTGTTTGAGGGGAGCCATCTTCCAGGTCCAGCTGGCCTTGCCCATTACCGTGCAGTTTAGCCTGAGAAAGACTTCCATCTTGAGGGTTTGAGTGTACAAAACACTGTCCACAGAGAGCTTCCATCTGGTCCAGCAGAGGGCTCGTCAGCCTGCTGATGATGGAGGATCCTGCTCTTCAAGTGCTTCCACCCCACCACTGGGTTGACTTCTGAACAGATGACCTTCTTCTCACCTCTTTCCCAGAGTCCTGTCCCAAGGCTTACTAAAGCTGTTTGCATCTGTGAAGGCTACGCATTCAGGAGACCACCAGACTACAAAGACATCACTTCAGAGACGTTAAAGCAACCGGGACACCTTTTGGAGACACTCTGCATAATGACCAATGTCGGACACCACTGAAGACTCGTTTAAATCTGGCTACATTAAAGATTCTGTTCTATTCTGGGTGTCATGGCAGGAGAGTTGGACATGAATGGTGGCATGAGTGTTTGGCATTATATGGCTCGGTGGCATGTGGGTTTGACATGAGATGGAAATGGTTCATTTGTGAGCATGGCTAGGGTTCCACCTGGCATAGGGTTCTACATGTGTGTGAGTGGCTAGGGTTCCACCTGGCATAGGGTTCTACGTGTGTGAGCGGCTAGGGTTCGACCTGGCATAGGGTTCTACGTGTGTGTGAGTGGCTAGGGTTCCACCTGGCATAGGGTTCTACATGTGTGTGAGCGGCTAGGGTTCGACCTGGCATAGGGTTCAACGTGTGTGATCGGCTAGGGTTCGACCTGGCATAGGGTTCAGCATGTGTGTGAGTGGCTAGGGTTCAACCTGGCATAGGGTTCTACATCTGTGTGAGTGTCTTGTTTGCTTTGACAGGTCAAATGTACATGAGCGGGTATGTGGAATTGAGTGACATGGGGTATTGGAGTTGTCAACTAAATCAAAACAGATGGATGGGCACCACGTATACTTAAGGACTCCAGAATGCATCAAGAGCCTAGAACGATGCTCAGGAACGATATCCCAACACACTGGGCAGGAAGACAAGTGGAAGTGGAATCAAGTGTAAAGAGAGGATGCAAATGGCGGGTTCAGATCAGTAACTTCAAACTAGGACTACACCAATTAGGAACAGTGGAGGATGGACACTTAATGGCATTCCACAAGGAGAGTCTGAAGTTGGAAAATGACCTAAATGGATATTCAAGATGAACTTCAGACCTCTCTTCCTACCTACCTGGCTGGATGGAGGGTGAGCCATGTGCATCGTGTCTTGTGTACTCTTGCTCTCAGATGCAAGTCTTCTCTGGCTGACCTGTATTGTTTTGTACAGGACTAGCTGAACCTGGAAGATGGGTTCCCTTAAATTGGAAGAAATCTGTGAATGCTCCCAACTAGGGCCCTCTTCAAGCTGAAGTTGTGCTCTTCCTTAGCTGAGGAGCTAAGGAAACCTTCACTGGGACTTCGAGATGTATAGAGAGGAACCTTGCCATGTGTTCCATGGTTCTCTGATGGAAGACCTTAGTTGTGTTCTACTGGCTGAGGGGAAGGACACACACATCTTCCTCTTGGCATTTTTCCTTTGGGAATCCCTGGTCATTTCAAAGGATATTCCAGTTCATGGAACTGATGTCACGACAGATTCCCAAACACTTGGTATCTCCTGAGGGTGCATCTACTGAACTGTAGACTTCAGTTGGCGTTGGTTCAGGGAGCTCACTGAACCCTCTAGTGGCCGCAGCCGAAAATGCATGCAGGCATTTAAATCGGCTAATAATGAATCCTTCTTTATTGTCATGCCTTGCCCTATAATAACAAAGACAAAGGGTAAACTCGTTGTGTGACCGTGATTATCTTCATAAAACAGGTTCTGGTCTAATTCTGTGGTACGGTGGCCTGCATGGGCCCTCTTGCACGCGCACCCAGGCAAAGAAGTAGTCAACACTGTATCCTAGTGTGCATCTCTGCTCACTCTGACCACACCTCCGTCAGTAGGGCAACACTCTAGCGATGTAGAGCCAGAGTCTTTTAGTGTAACGAGGGAGCAGACAAAAGGTATTAGAACACAGTGGCATGTTAAGTCTGTAGATCTTTAAATCATGAAGTTTTTAGGAGTTCAGGTATTGGGGTTAATTTCATTGTGCAGTCCTTTCTCTCAAACGCACACACTTCTGTCACTTGACCTCTGTACATGTATTTGTTGAACTGATTTGCTATTGGTGATGATGCGGTTAGTTCAGGGTATCGTTGCAGGGTTATGGTTGGCTCTCTCAGCTAGACATTTAGATTTGATCTGTATGGTTTGTACCCAGAATTATCTAGATAATTGTTCTGTGTATTGTAAAATGGCATCACTGTTTTGCATTGAAGTACTCCATCGTTTTTAGGCAAGGATTTGAGGTTTAAAGTTGTTGTGGGACCTACATGGTAGTTGTGTTGGTACGGTTTTGAGCGTTGTAACTTGTACACACTGGGTGCATAGCAATGTAGAGGTACAATGAATAGTAGTAATGAACAACAGCAACAAACAGATCGCCTCAAGGTAAGTCTGTTGGCTGTGTTTTAAAATGAGAAGATCATCGCTGGACTACAGGATCTTCGCCTCAGCTCAAGGTGAGGAACTGGTTATGTTTCTTACTGGTTGGTTCCGGCTGGAATGTTGGGATTCCAGTCGGACGGTTGTGCTTCCTGCTGGGAGGTTTTGTTCTTCCTGCCGAGGATAGTAGTTGGTAGGTAGGGGATGTATGCAGTTTGTGAACCTCTAATGCTGCAGTGTCTTCCAATGCTGGAGATACGCTGTAGGACATAATTGAGTTTAATATTGTTACTTAATTTAGCCTCAAAATGGTTGGCATTATACGTTGTAGCATTGACTACCATAAGGACACACTTTTCAGTTAGTTGACATGACATCTGGCAGTACGTTCAGGATTGGCATTTGCGTAACCTCGTCACCAACGAAAAACAATTTCAGTTGGTTATCATCTGGCATTTCTGACCTATCTTAAGCAACTTTAGGTTGACCATTCAAAATACATGCTGACACATATACGCCATCCAATATGTTGTGCGTTTCCCCACAATTTTACTGATAATTCTCGATATTTGCGCCGTACTTTTAACCACATTGACGGACTCTCGCTGCGAACTAAATGCGTAATACTTGCGGGCACATTTCTGACTGAGCATCATTTTAAGGCGGAAAGCTATTTGGCATTTCTTCCATACAACCCAGCACCTGAATATGGCTAAGTATCATTTTACTATTCGATTTAATATTATTACTGCTTAATGTTCTTTGGTACATTCTAAATATCTGATCGGTGATTAATTGCCACAGAAGTTAAACCCAAATGCCATTACATTGGTTTTACTCCATACTTTTGTGATGATTTACCAACTGGATAGTATCCAGTAGTAGAAACTGTAGAACTGTTGAAGGTTAAAATGGTAACATGTAGTTTGTCACAAGGTGTCTGCCTCCTCACCCAGAGCCATACCTCCACCTACTGTCAAAGAAGTCCTCCATAACAGGTCAGTGCTCTGGTGCAGGAGTAGAAAGTCTTTCCAGGTCAGTTTTAATGCATGGGCTGAAACGCTTCTTTCAACTTGTGGACTGCGGTCTTCATTCCCAAAACAGGATGCCACTTGTGACAAAGTCAGTCTATCTCTGCAGTCCTTTCTAGGCTTGAGAAATAAAATAAGCATAACTGTTCAGAAGAGTCCAAATATTGTTGGGTAAATGCTAACATAAACCTGCTGCTGTAGCTGAAATGCAAAGGCCTGGTGTGGCCAACATAACACAAGTTAACTAGGAACACAATTGTCCCTCTTAAGTATCCTGTGATTTTTATTTGGTTTTGATACAATTGTGTCCCTTCAACCATGTTGTAAAGCTCTATGCAGAGTAGTGACAGATTCAAAAGTACCACAAATCTCATTTTCACTAGCAGCATCAGGATGGACCAGAGGCTGGGGACCAGAGATGGAGGCTTGCAGCACCAGGATGGACCAGAGACGGAGGCTTGCAGCACCTGGGTGGACCAGAGGCTGGGGACCAGAGACGGAGGCTTGCAGCACCAGGATGGACCAGAGGCTGGGGACCAGAGACGGAGGCTTGCAGCACCAGGATGGACCAGAGACGGAGGCTTGCAGCACCAGGATGGACCAGAGGCTGGGGACCAGAGACGGAGGCTTGCAGCACCAGGATGGACCAGAGGCCGAAGCTGGAGACCAGAGGCATGCAGCACCGGATTGGACCAGAGGGTAACCATCACAAGTTCATCTGAAACACTGAAAACATGGGTTAATATTAGGTCTGATGACTAGTTATTGTAGAAGGGTTTTTATCATCAGATTTGAATTCTGTGCCAAAGCTGTGATGAGGTCATTCATACTGGGGTTATGCAGGAGTCCTATGAGCCTTTTTTGTTACTAGTGCTGCTGTGACTATAGATGATGCATTGCTGAAAACATCAGTTTGTAGACTTTGTTAAATTGAAGGAAGTTGAAATACCGGCTACCGTTTTACAAATGAACCTCAAATGAAGAAGGTGTGCAGGTGTCGCATCCCCAGGTGTTTTACTAGCCGATCCAACTGTGTTTGTAACCAGACCAAGAATCCATGGCTGAAGGAGCTGATGGAGGAGCCGTGCTGGAGGCCCTGCCTGGTGAAGGATGTCCGCTGTGGGGCAGAAGGAGCCAGACTCTAAAGTAATTGTCACTCTCACTGCCACTTCTAATAGAGTACTGCTACTACAAACCACATCGATTTTTACCACACGACTTGCGATGTTTGTTACAGACCAGGACTCTGTGGCTGAGGAGCGCTGATGGAGGAGCTGTGACTCTGGAGGACGACCACGACTCTGCCAACAAGTATTCCTTGTAAGTTTGGATTTACTGAGCATAGTGGACTTGTACAGGAAAAACTAACGCTGCGTTGCAACAAGTGCAGGCATACTACTGCTGTTTGACATCTACTGCTGTGTTTGTTAGCAGGCCAGACAAACTACAGCTGCTACTTTGTTACATGCCATAAGAGCCAAACTACTGCTGACCAGGAATCATCTGGAAGGTGAATCCTGAGGAAGACTATGAATCGACCAACAAGTATTCCTTGTAAGTTTGCTTACAAGGATCGTGTACAGATCAAACTATTGCTGTTACTAGACGTTAGTCAAACTTGCGCTGTGTTTGTTAGACCAGGCCTCTGTGGCTGAGGAGAGCTGATGGAGGAACTGTGACTCTGGAGGTCAACCATGACTCTACCAACTGAACATAATGGACTGATATAGGGCCGGCTAGGGTACGGGATTGGGTGTTTGACTCTCAGCCGAATGGTGCCGGGTTCAACCCCCAAGTCTTCAGAATACATTGATGCATCCTTGAGCAAGGTACCCTAAAGCCTAGCCTAGCTAATGTAGTCTCTTTGCTTCAAATAATGTAGCATGATTTTGAATAATGAATGTAATCCATGTCATCCATTGTGTTAAGAAGCTGATGGAATCCTGTTTGATCTGGGCAGACACACCTGAGCTGAATCTCACCTGTATCCTGACGTCCTGTTGGTCACCGTCTCCTCAGTTAATCTGAGCATTGTCCTCAAGAAGAACTGCTGAGCTTCTTCAAGTCAGCAGTCTGAGGCTGATGGCTTCATGAACTCCAGTGTGAATAACATGTACCCATGTGCTTCCGCACTACTCAGCTGTTTGCCTTTCCCACATGTCTGTCTACTAACTAACCTCACAGCTTCAACTTTCTCTCTAGTCCTTCCCATTCCAGTGTTCCTTTTCCAGGGTTTGAACATTTACTGTGAAGGAGTGTATTCTTGCCCTGCAGAGGGTTCAGCGTTAGGGTTGAGCGTCAGGGTTTAGAGTCAGGGAAAGAGCTGGTTAGGAAGGACTGGTTTTTCCACACACCTCTTCACTTGCTCTCTGAATGGTTTGCTGTGCTATGCTTTACGAATATATATTGTCAATTGTTTTATGAATAAACATTATACATTGACTTTCAGCCTGTTTTGTGCAGTTTTTGTCGTTTATCTTGGCTAATGTCAAGCTAAACTCATGTAATACATTGAATATACGTCATGCATATTATTCAGCACAGATTCCCTCCTCTCACCTTCCTGTCTCCTCCCTCCCTGTAACCTCTCCTTTCTCCTCCCTCCTCTCACCTCCCTTTCTGTAACCTCTCTCCTCCCTCCTCTCACCTCCTTTACTGTCTCCTCCCTCCTCTCCCCTTCTTCCCTATCTCCTCTCTCCTCTCTCCTCCCTCCTCTCACCTCTCTCCTATCTCCTCCCTCCTCTCTCCTTCCTCCCTGTCTACTTCCTCTCCTGTAAACTCACTCCGTCTCCTCTCCTTTCTCCTCCCTCCCTCCTCTCACCTCCCTTCCTGTCTCCTCTCTCCTCTTACCTCACTCCTTGTCTCCTCTCTCCTCTTACCTCCCTTTCTCCTCCCTCCCTCCCTCCATGTCTCCTCCATCCTCTCCCTGTCTCCTCCCTCATGAGCATGTATTGGGCAAAGTTGTTTTCGTTGACATGACATCCATGCCTGGCATTGTTTTAGAAGCTCATTTCCAAAACACACTGGAGAGGTTTTAGGCTTCAGTACTCAATGGTGTTGGAAATCGGCACGTACATTTAAGTTACGTGACTTATGTGTGAAATGAACTGAAGGTTCTGTAAGTTGCGCAACCTTGATGTACATAAACCATATATCTGGTACATCACATTTGCATGAATTGTTTCCATTTAACAGTATCAGATAAGATTAGGTGAAAGTGGCGCTGAGATTTGTATGTGATTAACTGAGACAAAATGTAGGTACTGCATCCAATTGTTGGTGTCGTATTGAGACTAATTTGAAAGCTTGCACTACTCTCATTTAGTTACATAGCTGAGACTCTAGACATGAGACACCTGTAAGAAAATAGAGAACTCACACAGATCAATGTGAGACTGAACCTTGGTTATTTCTCGGGAGTGACAATTGAGATGAATGTGAAAATGCACCAAATCTTTCTTTGGCCTTGACTCGTTGTCACGGCACCCTCTGCCACCACCTAGTGGCGCCGGCTGCCACTACACCATGTGCCTTTGTTTACCTCCCTGTCATCAATTATCCACGTGCACCCCGCTCTACACTCCTGCCTGCAATCAGACAATCACCCCCCTCAGTACTTAAGCACTGGCTCCCCACAGAGCCAGTGCTAGTTCGTTAGTTCACCTCTCACGGTAACATCGTCCCCGCCTTTTAGCTCGCTAGTTCCTGTTACGGGTTCCGCTCCCGTTCCTGTTCCAGTTCCTTCCCCTCTAGTCCACCCCGTTCCCATTCCTTTTCCTCTTGTCCTCCTCGTTCCTGTTCCCGTTCCTGTTGCCTAGTCTTTCTGCCTGCTTGCCATCCGCCTGCCACCGAACCTCTGCCTGCTCGACTACCCGCCTGCCTACGTCCCTCTGCCTGCCTGACTACCCGCCTGCCTTCTGCCTGCTTGACTACCCGCCTGCCTACGTCCCTCTGCCTGCCTGACTACCCGCCTGCCTTCTGCCTGCTTGACTACCCGCCTGCCTACGTCCCTCTGCCTGCTCGACTACCCGCCTGCCTACGTCCCTCTGCCTGCCTGACTACCCGCTTGCCTTCTGCCTGCTTGACTACCCGCCTGCCTATGTCCCTCTGCCTGCCTGACTACCCGCCTGCCTACTGCCTGCTTGACTACCCGCCTGCCTACGTCCCTCTGCCTGCCTGACTACCCGCCTGCCTACTGCCTGCTTGACTACCCGCCTGCCTAGCCCTTGCCTGTACCTGTGTGTAAATAAATCCCCTTTCAACCCGCTCCCTTCTCGTGTGTGTCTTGCATTTGGGTCCTAGTCGTAACCTTAACACTTGTGGTCATTTTGACTAGGAGATGTTACAGTGATATAAAGGAGATCTCATCTTGAATTTTACTTTGCTATGGGTTGTTAGGAACCATCACATGATGTCTCCAAGGAACCATTTGTAATCACTAGTGAACACATGAGTGTTATTCTCTCCAGAGTTGTGGTCTATCTAAGTTCATCATTTCACTAGTGAACACATGAGTGTTCTTCTCTCCAGAGTTGAGGTCTATCTAAGTTCATCATTTCACTAGTGAACACATGAGTGTTCTTCTCTCCAGAGTTGAGGTCTATCTAAGTTAATATTTCAGTATATTTTCAGTACAGCACAGTAAATAAACCCTTATTAATGTGTCTCCAAGAGTAATTGCATTGATGTGGTAAAGTATGGACAGACCTAGTCCTGGTATGCGGGTGTTGAATGTCATCCAGCCTGGCACTAGAGAAGCTAACCTATGTGGTGAGAGGAAAGCCAGCTGATTTGGAAAGTACTCGTTCTACTTATTTTCTGTTAGTTAACTGTTAGTTTTATTTTCTTTTTTATTCTCTTTGTTTTGTTTAATCGTGAAGAATTGGGTGGGACGGAAAGAGAAAGGGTTTTTAGGGTGCTTTAATGTCTAATGATGGAAATTGTCTATGTGGAAACTATTGTTTATTAAAAAAGTTCATTTCATTTCACTGGTTAACACAGTGTGATCTTCTCTCTAGAGTTGTGCTGTCCCACATCCTGGGGATAGGATGAGGTAAGTCACGTAAGTAACCAGACTTGACTAAAGATTAAACTATGCAACACTGTGGTGTGTGTGTGTTTATCTGCCTGCTGGCCTGCCTGCCTGTGTGTGCGTAAGGAGCAGAAGGACAGAAGATTAATAAAAAGATAATAAAATAGCAGAAGATAAAACATGAAGGAACTTTGTACCGTTAATTGTGGTCTAAAATGGTGATTCTATGAGTGGACCAATAGTTACAAGGCTTCTGTTCATTCTGCTGCTAATCATGGTGTGAAGAGGAAGGAAGTCTTTCAATATTCTTTGTTCTGCTAACTGTATGATGAACTGGAATCACAGAGTAGACGTCAGACCAGCTTCCTCCTCCACAGTATGATGTTGTATAGTCTTAACTTTTATCCTTAACAAACTCAAATCATAGAGTTTTCCTTGTAGAAATGTTACTTTTTAAAATACATTTTTACCTGTAGCTGTGTTTAAATATCTCCCCAGAACAACAGAGTGAGAGAGGAGAGGACTCACTATGAATTTAAGATCAGCAGCAAGAGGATTTCTAGCTTTCCTTCTGTCAGTACCAGGTTGGTTCATTTACATTGTGAACATTTAGTTGAACTGTTTCAATAACATGACAACCAAGCAACTGGAACGAGGAGAGGGTGAAACCACAGCATGTTGAAGATAGAATAATAGTAAATACAACATTAAAGAATCACCCTCTAGAACGCTGTGTTTGGTTGAACAGACCACTAGAATAGAGAACGGTCCCCTTTATATAGTTCAGTTATGGTTCATTAGTCATTGGAAAAGACCACTTCACTGCAAGTTCTATACAGCCTCTTGTAGTGAAAGTACTGTACAGGTTTTAAGATCACAATACTCTGTGAATTATTTGATATAATTAAAATTAGCATTTGAGATTTGTTGGCCATTTCCTGGTTGCTAGGCAAACCTGAATTATTTACAATATCAATGGGTTTATTTAATTACTTTTAGAGTTTTTGAAAAAGATAGATGTTGAAAGCTACTGTTTTTCTTTATTATATTGATGATGATTTAGACATAGCATATCAATCTTCTGCTGCAATGTTGTAATTCTGATTCAGTGATATGGTAGACACTGCATGTCTTCTCCTGTCCTCTCTCCTCTCTACTGCTCTCCTCTTCTCTCCTTGTCTCCTCACTTTGCCTCCTCTTCTCTCCTTGTCTGCTCTCCTCTATTTGTCTCCTCTCCTCTCCTCCTTGTCTCCACTCTTCTCCTCTCCTTACCTTGTCTCCTCGCCAGTACTACTGTATCCCCCTTTCCTCTCCTTGTCTCCTATCCTTGCCTTGTCTCCTCTCCTCACCTCCTCTCCTCTACATTCCATTTCTCCACATCTAAGTAATTACAAAGCTTAAAGTCACACGGCCACAAAAGAAGCACATAGACTACAGGGCCGAGGCCTACAGAGACTACACAGCCTAGCAGCCTACACTACCGTAAATAACTGTTAGTTTATGCTTATTACTGCATGAACTAATGTTAATTAATGGTTACATAATGTATCCTTATTGTATAAATTATACAAATGCAATTTTAACTTAATAACCCAATCTTCATTTTGATTCAAATAAAAATAAAACTGTACTAAATCAAAAAAATAATTCCCAAATCCCTCTGGCTACGCCACTGGTGTCACATCATGTTCTGGAAGGTTCCTCTCACAGCTCAGTGGTCATCATGTATCTGTAGTTTCCATCTCCACCCACCAGCCTCCATCTCTTTGTGTATCTTCTGATCTTTTCATCAGCTGAACCTCTGTGTTCATTCTCAATGAGATGTGTTTGTTTTTTCACAGCGCTTCAGAGTAATGATGACTGGAGAGTTACTTACACACCTAGTAATGTCTGCGCTTTAAGAGGAGCAATGGTTGACATCAGCTGCACTTATGAATACCCTGTCAACGTGCAGTACCCCCCTACCACAGTCACAACTCTGGGGTTTACTAAAGGAGACCGACATCAGCCTGTTGATCTGCTAAGTGATACAGACTATGCAGGTCGTGTTGAATACAGCTGTGGAGAGGTCAGCTGTACCGGGTCCAGATGTTATGGAACATGTACCCTGAGAATCAAAGACCTGAGAACGAGTGACTCTGTTGTCTACAAGTTTAGATTCACCACAAACACACCAGGTGGGAAATATACTGGTGACCCTGGAGTGAAGTTATCTGTAACAGGTAAACTATGATGAGTCTAGTGTGTGTGTGTGTGTGTGTGTGTGTGTGTGTGTGTGTGTGTGTGTGTGTGTGTGTGTGTGTGTGTGTGTATGTGTGTGTGTGTGTGTGTGTGTTCGCAGGAGTGTGTGTGTGTGTGTGTTTGTATGTACGTGTGTGTGTGGATGTTCTACAAGGTTTGTGTTGTGCGTTATCTTCATTATTTTTTATAATTGTTCTTTTTTATAAATGTTCTTACACCCAGATCTCCAGGTGAAGGTGTCCTTTCCTCAGCCTACCTATTCTACCTGGATAGAGCTGGAGTGTCACAGTATGTGTGGTCTAGCTGGTGACCCTCCCTACATCTGGTTCAGGAATGGACAGAATGTAGGACAGGGAGTGAACTACAGGGCCTACATTCAGTCTGAAGACAGCTTTTCATGTGCTGTTAGAGGATACGATCTCCACTCTCCTTTAGTGTGTAAGTCCACTCCCCAGTACACTGACATGATACCAGATGTAATGGACCTTTTAGGGTAAAGAACTACATGTAGATTTACTATGATGGACCCAAACTGCTGGTATTTTATATAATTAATGAAATGTAACTGTAAACAGACGCTCCAAAGACCCCCTCAGTGACCGTGAGTCCCTCTGGTGAAATAGAGGAGGGCAGTTCAGTAACTCTGAGCTGCAGAAGTGATGCCAACCCAGCAGCTAAGTACACCTGGTTCAAGGTTAATACAGATGGTTCCTCCAGAGCCATGAACGAGGGACAACAGCTCGTCTTTAGCTACATCCTGTCTTCAGACTGTGGACAATATCGCTGTGACGCTAGGAATAAACTAGGGACAAAGTCGAAGTTGATCACTATTAACGTGAAATGTGAGTAAAACACACATATTACATCTTATTAAAGACTTATATATAATACATGAATCATGTCAACATTAGTCATCAGTAAATTCATCATGCAATGAACCACAACAATTATTTTTTATTTTAAGTATCATTAATACTATCATGAACATTAATCATTGCTATATCTGGTCTTTAAAATATTTAACTGGTATTCATGTATTGTTGTATACTTGTAATCACTATTACTCTTTAATAAGTAGTAGTATTTTATTAGTTTCAACAATATTCTGTATCATACTGGAATTGCAGTTGTGTGCTTTAAACAGTTTTATATCTTCAGGATGGATATTGGTATTTTGTGTTCATTACAGACGCTCCAAAGACCCCCTCAGTGACCGTGAGTCCCTCTGGTGAAATAGAGGAGGGCAGTTCAGTGACTCTGAGCTGCAGCAGTGATGCCAACCCAGCAGCTAACTACACCTGGTTCAAGAACAACCAACCTCTGGTCTGGAAACCAAGTCAACCTTATACCTTCCCCTCAGTCCGCCGTGAAGACAGAGGAACGTACCGCTGTCACGCAGAGAACAAATATGGACATCTGAGCTCTAGCTCGCTATTCATGGATGTTAAGTGTGAGTTAAAAATCTGTCTAATATGTAAACATCATTTCTATATCTGGTCTTTAAAATGTTTAGCTAGTATTCATGCATTGCTGTATGCTTGAAAAAAATATTCCTCATTAATAAGTAGAAGTATTTAATTAGTTTAAACCAGGGATGTCCAAACTTTTTTCGGTGAGGGCCACATACCGAAAAACATATGAAGGGCTGGGCCACTCAGTAGGAGTGAGGTATATCGCCTTGCCTTGCGTATTAAACCGTTAGCAAAATCAATAAAATGTAGGTAAATTATGGTTTATAGTTAATATGCTTAAAGAAACAGCTTTCCATTGATGGGTTTTCATTTATTTTGTTAGGGTTGGCAGCTCATTCTCAAAACAGCCTCAGATTGCTTCTTAGTCAGGATGGTGATCCCCTTCACAGCCCTGTATAAAGGGGATGGGTGTATTTTAGGCTTGTTATGCAAATATGTTATTGGGCTTGTTAACACACCCAACTAAAATTTGTTATAAAACATTATCAACTTTAATTGAGTGAATTAATTAAGTAACTGTGCTTATTAACACATGATTACTGTGTATTCTATTTTGAACTCACCTGTAATGGGAGCAGCATTGCTTTCAGTGGGAGCAGTGATGCTGTGCTTTGGACTGAAGGATGGCTGGCAAGTCAGGAGTAAGTTTGGTGGTTGAGATGTGAAGGACATCACAGAGATGGCTGTCGGTCATTTTGGTTCTCAGTCTGCTTTTGTTCAGAGTTAACACAGAAAATGTTTGCTCACATATGTATGTTGAGCCCAACAGACTCATCATTCTTTTTTGCGTGGCGTCTCATCAGAGGGAACTTGTCTTTTTTCAAGCTCTGGTAGAAGTCGCGTAGGGAGAGAAGCTGATGTTGATCCTCCAGAGAATTATCACACTGCATTTCATTAAGTTCTAATTGCAGTCTCTCCTCCACTTCTGCTGCGTCCACCAGGAAGTGAGTCGAGAACACTTTGATTTCTTTCTCAATGACAGAAAGATTTTGGAAGCGCTGGCTGAATTCTGTGGTGAGAGATGTGATCACAGACATGTATTTCCCCTTTTCAGCAGAAAGCTTGGCCTTTGGAAAAGCAGATTTGATTCCGGACAGCGTGGGGAAGTGCGCAACATTAAAGTTGCGTAGTTGTGTCTCAAAGAGACGGAGCTTCACACAGAATGCTTTCATGTGCGGGTAAAGTTGTGGCACGAGCTGGTCTTTACCTTGTAGGCTCTTGTTCAGTGTGTTAAGATGATTAGTAAGATCAACTAAAAAAGCCAGGTCTGCCAACCACAGAGGGTCACTCAGCTCATGAAGAGGCCGGTCCTTCTCTTTAAAAAACCGGTCGATTTCTGATCTCGGGGGAAAAAAAACGCTGCAGCACGGAGCCGCAACTTAGCCAGCGCACATCAGAATGGTAGAGTACTTCCCCGTATTCAGCATCAACCTCAGATAGAAAAGCTTGGAATTGTCTGTGGTGGAGCCTTCTTGCTCGAATTATGTTGACAGTTTTCACAACAGTGTTCATCACTTCGCCAAGCTTGACTGTCTTGGCACAGAGGGCTTCTTGGTGGATGATACGGTGCATTTTAACAGCCGCGCCTCCGCTCTCTTGCACCTTGGCGCACACCAGAGAGGCCATTCCTTTGCGCTCGCCTGTCATTGCTGGAGCCCCATCCGTTGTAACTCCACACAGTTTGTCCCATTCAAGTCCCATCTGGTCAATTGCATTTGACACAGCTTCAGAAATGTCCTTACCCGTTGTTGAATTCCTGAATTTTCTCCGGGCACATTATTCCTTTAGTGAGGCACTGCTTTATGAAGTCACCATGTGAGAAAGGTGTCCCGTGTTGGCCAATGAGTTGAGCTACCTCAGAACTGCCTATTGTGGCTGTTGAATGACCAGGTACGGAGGAAATACTTTGCAACAGTATGGTTTTTATTAGAACATAATGGTAAGTGCTAGACCAACATGACATGACTAACCGAATCCCTGAGGAGCGCACCAACGTCTGCGCATGCGCAGTAGCAAGTACAGTGGCTGCTATGGGAGCATATTCAAATAGCATATTGTGAATGCTGTACAGTGGCATTTTCTTGGGTTTTGTTAGCAAGGAAGAAATGCTGTTGTTGAGCTAGCAGGCTAGCTGCTATTTGCTTAACTTTCTCTTCTCTCTCAGCACCAGTGTAGGACGTGTAGTTTGGATGCTTGGTTTCATAGTGTCGTTGTACATCATAGTCTTTCATCACTGCAACTGTTTCGTTGCAAATCAAACAAACACACTTCCCCTTGAACTCAATGAAGAAATATTCATTTTCCCACCATGTCTGAAATATCCTGCACTCACTTGCTATTTTGCCTTTCTTTGGTTCTGCATTTTTGGGTCACTTGTTGCAAGATTTTTCATTGACTGCTCGTTTTGCGGAGAGGCTGTCTTGTTCAAGACAGTAGCTCCCCCTAGCGTTAAAACTAAGAAGTACAATCAAGCGCGAATTTAATGTCTGGAACATATGCCATTATAATTTTAGATTTTGCTACGGGCCAATTAAAAATGGCCCGTGGACCGTAGTCTGGACACCCCTTTTTTAAACAATATTCTGTATCATACTGGAATTGCAGTTGCGTGCTTCAAACCGTTTTATATCTTTAGGATGGATATTGATCATTTGTGTTCATTACAGATGCTCCAAAGACCCCCTCAGTGACCGTGAGTCCCTCTGGTGAAATAGAGGAGGGCAGTTCAGTGACTCTGAGCTGCAGCAGTGATGCCAACCCAGCAGCTAACTACACCTGGTTCAAGAACAACCAACCTCTGGTCTGGAAACCAAGTCAACCTTATACCTTCCCCTCAGTCCGCCGTGAAGACAGAGGAACGTACCGCTGTCACGCAGAGAACAAATATGGATATCTGAGCTCTAGCTCGCTATTCATGGATGTTAAGTGTGAGTTAAAAATCTGTCTAATATGTAAACATCATTTCTATATCTGGTCTTTAAAATGTTTAGCTAGTATTCATGCATTGCTGTATGCTTGAAAAAAATATTCCTCATTAATAAGTAGAAGTATTTAATTAGTTTAAACCAGGGATGTCCAAACTTTTTTCGGTGAGGGCCACATACCGAAAAACATATGAAGGGCTGGGCCACTCAGTAGGAGTGAGGTATATCGCCTTGCCTTGCGTATTAAACCGTTAGCAAAATCAATAAAATGTAGGTAAATTATGGTTTATAGTTAATATGCTTAAAGAAACAGCTTTCCATTGATGGGTTTTCATTTATTTTGTTAGGGTTGGCAGCTCATTCTCAAAACAGCCTCAGATTGCTTCTTAGTCAGGATGGTGATCCCCTTCACAGCCCTGTATAAAGGGGATGGGTGTATTTTAGGCTTGTTATGCAAATATGTTATTGGGCTTGTTAACACACCCAACTAAAATTTGTTATAAAACATTATCAACTTTAATTGAGTGAATTAATTAAGTAACTGTGCTTATTAACACATGATTACTGTGTATTCTATTTTGAACTCACCTGTAATGGGAGCAGCATTGCTTTCAGTGGGAGCAGTGATGCTGTGCTTTGGACTGAAGGATGGCTGGCAAGTCAGGAGTAAGTTTGGTGGTTGAGATGTGAAGGACATCACAGAGATGGCTGTCGGTCATTTTGGTTCTCAGTCTGCTTTTGTTCAGAGTTAACACAGAAAATGTTTGCTCACATATGTATGTTGAGCCCAACAGACTCATCATTCTTTTTTGCGTGGCGTCTCATCAGAGGGAACTTGTCTTTTTTCAAGCTCTGGTAGAAGTCGCGTAGGGAGAGAAGCTGATGTTGATCCTCCAGAGAATTATCACACTGCATTTCATTAAGTTCTAATTGCAGTCTCTCCTCCACTTCTGCTGCGTCCACCAGGAAGGGAGTCGAGAACACTTTGATTTCTTTCTCAATGACAGAAAGATTTTGGAAGCGCTGGCTGAATTCTGTGGTGAGAGATGTGATCACAGACATGTATTTCCCCTTTTCAGCAGAAAGCTTGGCCTTTGGAAAAGCAGATTTGATTCCGGACAGCGTGGGGAAGTGCGCAACATTAAAGTTGCGTAGTTGTGTCTCAAAGAGACGGAGCTTCACACAGAATGCTTTCATGTGCGGGTAAAGTTGTGGCACGAGCTGGTCTTTACCTTGTAGGCTCTTGTTCAGTGTGTTAAGATGATTAGTAAGATCAACTAAAAAAGCCAGGTCTGCCAACCACAGAGGGTCACTCAGCTCATGAAGAGGCCGGTCCTTCTCTTTAAAAAACCGGTCGATTTCTGATCTCGGGGGAAAAAAAACGCTGCAGCACGGAGCCGCAACTTAGCCAGCGCACATCAGAATGGTAGAGTACTTCCCCGTATTCAGCATCAACCTCAGATAGAAAAGCTTGGAATTGTCTGTGGTGGAGCCTTCTTGCTCGAATTATGTTGACAGTTTTCACAACAGTGTTCATCACTTCGCCAAGCTTGACTGTCTTGGCACAGAGGGCTTCTTGGTGGATGATACGGTGCATTTTAACAGCCGCGCCTCCGCTCTCTTGCACCTTGGCGCACACCAGAGAGGCCATTCCTTTGCGCTCGCCTGTCATTGCTGGAGCCCCATCCGTTGTAACTCCACACAGTTTGTCCCATTCAAGTCCCATCTGGTCAATTGCATTTGACACAGCTTCAGAAATGTCCTTACCCGTTGTTGAATTCCTGAATTTTCTCCGGGCACATTATTCCTTTAGTGAGGCACTGCTTTATGAAGTCACCATGTGAGAAAGGTGTCCCGTGTTGGCCAATGAGTTGAGCTACCTCAGAACTGCCTATTGTGGCTGTTGAATGACCAGGTACGGAGGAAATACTTTGCAACAGTATGGTTTTTATTAGAACATAATGGTAAGTGCTAGACCAACATGACATGACTAACCGAATCCCTGAGGAGCGCACCAACGTCTGCGCATGCGCAGTAGCAAGTACAGTGGCTGCTATGGGAGCATATTCAAATAGCATATTGTGAATGCTGTACAGTGGCATTTTCTTGGGTTTTGTTAGCAAGGAAGAAATGCTGTTGTTGAGCTAGCAGGCTAGCTGCTATTTGCTTAACTTTCTCTTCTCTCTCAGCACCAGTGTAGGACGTGTAGTTTGGATGCTTGGTTTCATAGTGTCGTTGTACATCATAGTCTTTCATCACTGCAACTGTTTCGTTGCAAATCAAACAAACACACTTCCCCTTGAACTCAATGAAGAAATATTCATTTTCCCACCATGTCTGAAATATCCTGCACTCACTTGCTATTTTGCCTTTCTTTGGTTCTGCATTTTTGGGTCACTTGTTGCAAGATTTTTCATTGACTGCTCGTTTTGCGGAGAGGCTGTCTTGTTCAAGACAGTAGCTCCCCCTAGCGTTAAAACTAAGAAGTACAATCAAGCGCGAATTTAATGTCTGGAACATATGCCATTATATTTTTAGATTTTGCTACGGGCCAATTAAAAATGGCCCGTGGACCGTAGTCTGGACACCCCTTTTTTAAACAATATTCTGTATCATACTGGAATTGCAGTTGCGTGCTTCAAACCGTTTTATATCTTTAGGATGGATATTGATCATTTGTGTTCATTACAGATGCTCCAAAGACCCCCTCAGTGACCGTGAGTCCCTCTGGTGAAATAGAGGAGGGCAGTTCAGTGACTCTGAGCTGCAGCAGTGATGCCAACCCAGCAGCTAACTACACCTGGTTCAAGGAACATGACGACTCAGTGAAAGAATCAGGACAGAACTACACCATCACTAATATCACATCTGAGCTTGGGAGAAACTATTACTGCCAAGCTCACAATGCAATCGGACTTCATAATTCCACCTTTTTGTTAATTAAAGGTAATTGTTCATTTAAAAGACACTTTCACCTTCCACACAGTCACAATCACATGGTGAAACATTTTCCTATTTATGCTGCAGTTTGCTATCAGTGTTTGAAATCAACTGACTATGTACCAGTGACATCATCACAGACAACAACAGTGACTGTAAGAACCATCGTTGTCTTACTGGCCACCATACTCCTCCTGGTCTTTCTCTGGATGAGGTGAGATCTCTCTCTTTCTCGTTTTCCATTCCTTCACTCCACCTGTTGCCTCTTCATCTCTGTTCTCTTCACCAGAAGAAAGAGGGCCTCCAGAAAAGCACGTGGACAGGGAGGAAGGCCAGATACCGTGGAGGAGGTGAGACACAGGAAGCCATTTATTACTAACCCATCCTTTACTGAGACACACGGTGGAAATGCCCTGAGGCCACAACACAAGACCACACAAGAGACTTCTAGTTGTTTCCTTAGTAAGTGTCCTTCTCTGTTGCTCTAGGCCTGTGACTAGGAGAGACTGTTCATCCCAGTGTCTCTATCTTTCATAAAGAACAGTCTGAAGTTTGACCCATGTCCGGATTTGGAAAATCCTGAACTGGAGATACGTAATTTATGTTGACATTTTACAGAATTACTTTTAGAAGAGGGAAGAGACTGATTGCTGCAGTCATAATGTCTTTACAGGAAGAGAGCATATCCTACTTAGCAATCCTAATGTTTTTACAGGGAGAGTGTATCTTACTTGGTGTAGCTAATGTTTTTACAGGGACAGAGTGTATCTTACCTGGCAATTTCTATACTATGCATTTCTAGATTTTATAATAAAATATCTCAGTCAGGTGTTTTGTACGTTGGCATTAATGATAACCTGGTCATTTTTTGCACCCTTTAAATCCTGAAAGTGCGCTGGAACAGAGAAACAACTGCATAAGTGTTCCACGAAGAGTTCCTCAAAAGAGTGATTTAATCACACAATAATGGAGAAGGATCGCTCAGGATTAGTAGACTGTGACAGTGTAGACATATCATCTATTTATAAAGAACATGATTTATAGGTGCTTGATACACTAACTCCTATGATGCTAATAAGAGTTAAACAGCAGACAGCAACATGGATTACCAGTGAGATTTTAGACCATTCTCTATAAATACTTTAACGCTTTATGTTCAGTACGAAACCTTTAAAAAACAGACAAGATATAAAACAAAGCTAAACCAAAGCTGGATATTATAAAGATGCAGTTAATCAACATTTTTTTCTGCCCCAAAAACAAAGGAAATAGTTGAAGCAGATGGGCTCATCTATTAAAATAAAGATAAAATCGATAACGTTTAATTACTGTTGGCATTATGTGTCAGAACATAACAAAGGTGGCTCATCACTTCAACACTTTCTTCACTACTGTGGCTTTGGTTTTGTCTCAGTTGCCTTTTGGCTCTAGATATAATGGTCGCTCTATCATTGAGAGTTTTGACCAGGACAGCAAGCCAGCACAGGAAGCACAGACCATGTGTCTACAGTCTGGTTCAGGAAGGCATATTACACAGACACTTGTCTCACTCACTGGTTTTTTATGATATAAAGATGGGAGGCAATAGAGACAATTCTACAGGAATGGTCCTTTTAGATCTACTCAAGGCTTCTGATACATTACACCACACCATTTAGTTGACTCACTTAATGTTCAGGGCAAAGTGACACATCAATAGAGTGGTTTGAATCCTGTTTGACAGGAAGATGATGGTGAGCCAGTGGCCAGAGAGTTAACCTGTGGTGCCCCAGGGATAAATTCTTCGCCCTGTTTTATATTTGATGTATGTCAATGATATGATAGGTGCAGTTGACTGCAAGTTGCCAAATTTCGTTTGGCCTGAAGCACAAGTTAAAGGAACTTGTAAGAGTAAGATCCTGGTAGAAGTAGTTTCACATCCAAACCTAATGTCCCTTATCTTGGAGCGACAATCAACAAAGGTTTATCTGGTGACCTGGTTACCAATCTTGTATCGCCACTCTAAATCATTTAATTTCAGAGTTAGAGAACTGTTGCTTTGAGCCTTCATTCAGTGCCATTATGATTGTGCATGCCCAGCCTGGTACAGTGGTTTATCACAAAAACTAAAAACTAGAATGCAGGTTATGCAAAACAATGTAATCAGATACGTCTTAAATGCCTCCCCTAAAACACACATAGGACCCCTGGAGTTTACACATGCCTGCCTCCTCCAGTGGCAGATTGTGTGAACCAGCTGAAGCTAAACCATATGTATGATATTATTAATAGAACAGCTCCTGGTTACTTGATGTGCCATATTGACATGGTGCATCAGCAACATGGTCAATTCATCTACGCTAGTGGCATGTCTTGTAGTGTGTCTAGGGTAAGTAACACTGCAAGGCTCTCCATCTTCCACACTGTTACTGTACTAGGGAATGATCTCCCACTGTACATGAAACAGAGCCCCAGCAGAGAGACAAGAGCAGGGTGAGAGAGCACCTCTGGTGCTTGGTACAGATTTTATATTTGTAGTTCACACTGCTGTTTAACTTGTTGTATTATAAATGTACTTTTAATCTTGAATAGGGAGGTTGTTCTGTATTAATGTTGATGTGTCTGTCTTTTAATGTGGTTGTTTTGACATCCAGGTCCACTTTGGAATAAGTGTTCAACACTTTCAAGCGCTAATCTCTAGGATGTTTTATGTTTTGTAACCTGGAACTAAACCAAACAAAAGCATTGCTCCGTGATCATCAGTCTTGTTTGTATGCTTTCTCTGGGGCCGTGTTGCCATGGCACCTGTCCACTATGATGACTGCGGTCATCACTTGTGGTCATCTGAGAATAGAAACTTCAGTGGAATTCATTATCAGTCTCAGATTTAAGAGTAACGACTTGACAAAGTGATGTTTGTTTAAAGGGTGAGATCTAGGGTGACATCTAGAGGACAAACTAGGATCTGCAGGGACTTCTGCCAGGGAGCAGAAAAAGGAGATGGATGAATGGAATTATTTATGTCTAATCTTGTTTTCAAGAAGCAAATGAAGATGTTGTTGAAAGACAAAAAGGTCTTACTAGATCAACAGTTGTAGTCCTTCCTTGCATGAAGGACTTGAAGTGAGGCCTACAGCAGCCTGCATGGTGGGACCAGTAGTCACCACCAAGGGTCTCTAAATGAACAAGAAACACAGGACCTTCAGGACTGTCTTCAGGAATTGTCAATCGTTTTCTAAATGTGCTCTTCTGTGCTCATTCCCCACCAGCTACTTCCTGTTCCTGAGTATGAAAACGTCTCAGCTCTGACCAATCGCTTGGCTCCTGCAGCACAGAGAGAACCAATAGAAGAGCAGGATGACCATCACTATGCCAGCATCCACACCTCTCTCTCAGAGAACCAGTAAGTGTCTCGCTGTTTGGCTGGATCCCGTGTCCAATCAGACCAGACAGATGAGGTCCTTTACTCTGTGGTCAAAATAGACTCTATAGTTTGGGACTTAATAAACCCAATGGATCTGCCTTACAGGGAGACTGAAGTTCACATCTCCTCTGTCTTCTTTCAGGGACCAGGACCAGACAGAGATGGGAGAAACCTCAGAGATGTAAGCACCGTCAAAGAAACACCTCAGAGTGTGAACCACTAGCGGCAGCAGGATTTAAAGGACTGAGTATAGTGTCTCATTCATTCAGTTTAAACAGGACAATATTCTGGCTGATTGTTTGCTGCATATCCTACAGCGCTTCACTTCCTGTGCTGCACAATGCTGTTTTCTACTTCTGGATCCTTAATATGTTATCTTTGCATTTTATTAATTCTATATTTTGAGTATGGTGATCCTGTGATGGTCATTTCCATTATTACGATATATTGATCAATTGATGACGTGAATATGAAAGCATCCAATCACATTGGACCTTTTATAAGTTATCTTACCTGAAGCTTACATTATCAACAAAAAGACTGACTTCCATGCCTCATTCTGATATCTGTTGATTTGAATTGTTTTTAAATAAATGACTGCTTTTACTGTGTTGTCTCCATCTACGGTCACGTTAGCCTGAGGTAGGCCTAGTCGTAACACACACTTCTACATTAAGTAGATGTTTAGAAATGAGTTCTCAGTAGGCTTAGCCAGTATTTAGATTTCCATAATGTGGGCCTGTGAAGCCCTTTGAGACTAACTGTGATTAAGAGCAATATAAATCGTTCTACTCAGGCCCCACTATCACTGAGAAGAGAGGTCAGCCAGCTAACATTTACCAATTAGTCATCTGTGTAGAAAACTATTCAAAAGGTTCATCTTGCAAATGAACATACAATTTTGTTCCGTTTTGTCAAATAGCTATATAGAAGTAATTATAAGTAAAAATATACAATACAAAAAACATACTTTTGTTTTGGAGGGACTACAAATTAAAAGTGATTGGTTTATCAAATGATGTCTCCAAGGAATCTTCTGTAATCACTAGTGAACACATGAGTGTTCTTCTCTCTAGAGTTGAGGTCTATCCAAGTTCATAATTTCACTAGTGAACACATGAGTGTTCTTCTCTCCAGAGTTGAGGTCTATCTAAGTTCATATTTCAGTATATTTTCAGTATAGCACAGTAACGAAACCCTTATTAATGTGTCTCCTCCAAGACTAATTGCATTGATGTGGTAAAGTATGGACAGACGTAGTCCTGGTATGTGGGTGTTGAATGTCATCCAGCCTGGCACTAGAGAAGCTAACCTATGTGGTGAGAGGAAAGCCAACTGATTTGGAAAGTACTCATCCTACTTCTTTTCTGTTAGTTTACTGTTAGTTTTCTTTTCTTTTTGTATTCTCTTTGTTTTGTTTTATTGTGAAGAATGGGGTGGGAGGGAGGGTTTTTGGAGCGCTTTATTGTATAAATGTCTAATGATGGAAATTGTCTACGTGGAAACGATTGTTTTATAAAAAAGTTAATTTCACTTCAGTTGCACACAGTGTGATCTTCTCTCTAGAGTTGTGCTGTCCCACATCCTGGGGATAGGATGAGGTAAGCCACATACGTAACCAGACTTGACTAAAGGTGAAACTTTGCAACGCTATGGTGTGTGTGAGTGTGTGTGTGTGTGTGTGTGTGTGTGTGTGTGTGTGTGTGTGTGTTTGTGTGTTCGAGTTATGAGCAGTAGGAGAGAAGATGAATACAAAATACAATAAAATTGCATGAATGAAACATGCAAGAACTTTGTATCGTTCATTGTGGTCTAAAAAGGTGATTATATGTTCTAGGCCCAGTAGTTACCAGGCTTCTGTTCATTCTGATGCTAACCATGGTGTGAAGAGGAAGTCTTTTTTTGTGGTTTTTGTTCAACCGAACACAAGTGCATGATGAACTGGAACCACAGACTAGATGACAGACCAGCTTCACCTTCTACCGTAACAGGTTGTATTTTTTTTACTTTTATTTCAATGCTTACCAAACGTAATTCATAGAGTTGTGGAATACAATGTTGTGGATTAAAAACTGATGTATTTCTACTTGCATTACCTTTTTAAGTATATATTTTTTACCTGCATGTGTGTGTTTAAAAATCTCCCCAGAACAACAGAGTGAGAAGGAGAGGACTCACTATGAATTTAAGATCAGCAGCAAGAGGATTTCTAGCTTTCCTTCTGTCAGTACCAGGTTGGTTCATTTACATTGTGAACATTTACTTGAACTGTTTCAATAACATGACAACCAAGCAACTGGAACGAGGAGAGGGTGAAACCACAGCATGTTGAAGATAGAATAATAGTAAATACAACATTAAAGAATCACCCTCTAGAACGCTGTGTTTGGTTGAACAGACCACTAGAATAGAGAACGGTTCCCTTTATATAGTTCAGTTATGGTTCATTAGTCATTGGAAAAGACCACTTCACTGCAAGTTGTACACAGCCTCTTGTAGTGAAAGTACTGTACGGGTTTTTAGATCACAATACTCTGTGAATTATTTGATAGAATTAAAATTAGCATTTGAGATTTGTTTGCCATTTCCTGGTTGCTAGGCAAACCTGAATTATTTACAAGATAAATGGGTTTATTTAATTACTTTTAGAATTTTTGAAAAAGATAGATGTTGAAAGCTACTGTTTTTCTTTATTATATTGATGATGATTTAGACATGGCATATCAATCTTCTGCTGCAATGTTGTAATTCTGATTCAGTGATATGGTAGACACTGCATGTCTTCTCCTGTCCTCTCTCCTCTCTACTGCTCTCCTCTTCTCTCCTTGTCTCCTCGCCTTAACTCCTCTTCTCTCCTTGTCTGCTCTCCTCTAATTGTCTCCTCTCCTCTCCTCCTTGTCTCCACTTATCTCCTCTCCTTACCTTGTCTCCTCACCACTACTCCTGTATCCCCCTTTCCTCTTCTTGTCTCCTATCCTTGCCTTGTCTCCTCTCCTCACCTCCTGTCCTCTACATTCCATTTCTCCACATCTAAGTAATTACAAAGCTTATAGTCACATGGCCACAAAAGAAGCCCATAGACTACAGGGCCGAGGCCTACAGAGACTACACAGCCTAGCAGCCTACACTACCGTAATTAACTGTTAGTGTTTGCTTATTACTGCATGAACTAATGAACTTCATTTTGATTCAAATAAAAATAACAATTTACTAAATTGAAAATATAAATCCCAAATCCCCCTGGCTACGCCACTGGTGTCACATGATGTTCTGGAAGGTTCCTCTCACAGCTCAGTGGTCATCATGTATCTGTAGTTTCCATCTCCACCCACCAGCCTCCATCTCTTTATGTATCTTCTGATATTTTCATCAGCTGAACCTCTGTGGTCATTCTTAATGAGATGTGTTTGTTTTTTCACAGCGCTTCAGAGTAATGATGACTGGAGAGTTACTTACTCACCTAGTAATGTCTGCGCTTTAAGAGGAGCAATGGTTTACATCATCTGCACTTATGAATACCCTGCCAACGTACAGTACCCCCCTACCACAGTCACAACACTGTGGTTTACTAAAGGAGACCACCATCAGCCTGTTGATCTGCTAAGTGATAC
>JACYXH010000581.1:0-5000 GCA_026745465.1 Lota lota
ATGGAGCACGGAGCCTTCGGTCTATGCTGCCCTCTGATTGGCTGATTGTAATCGATTTTTATTTTCATTATGGGGTAATAGTGAATCTACTTGAATTTCAATTTCATTTTGTGTGTGGGTGAGTGTGTGTGTGTGTGTGTGTGTGTGTGCATGTGCCTGTGGGTATGCATGTGCTTGCATACGTGTGTATTTCAAAAGAGAGAGATGGGGAGAGAATTCGTAAATAATGATGTTGTTATTGTATACATGCTTATTGATTGTTTCATCATACATAGACCCTATCCCTTTTTCTTCCACAAGCTTTCCCTGGTTGTGGCTATCATCAGGCATTTGCAAAGAAAATCAATGACCAATAGTGAGAAAACACCGATTTTAGTGTGCTGACCTTGCCATGTGGTTTATTCTGCCGTGTGTTAATGAGGCTTTGGGATGGCTTCCTGTACTCTGCACTCTCCTCCTCCACCCCCTCCTCCTCCTCCTCCTCCTCCTCCCCTCCTACTCCTCCTCCTCCTCCTCCTCCTCCTGTAGTACTGTAAGGGGAGAACCAATGAACAGGTGCACGGCTGGAGTTTCTCTCTCTTTCTCTCTTGCTCTTTCTCTCTTGCTCTTCCTCTCTCTGTTTACCATGGCATAGAGAAATGCAGAGAAAGGCACAAACACACAAACATGCAGACACACACATTTGCACCTGCACAAACCGGCCATTTATGCACACACACACACACAAATGTGCATACATACACACAGGCATGCACACACACACTCACACAAAAATACAAACATACACATCGAGTGCACACACACAAACAAACATGCACACACACACAAATGTGCATACATACACACAGGCATGCACACACACAAACACACAAACATACAAACACACACATCGAGTGCACACACACAAACAAACATGCACACACACACACACACACACACACACACACATGCAAACAAACCCACATCCATGCGTGCTCATGCACGTGTGTGGACAAGATCATTGGTGGATTTGGCCGCGTGACAGCTCACAACGCCACTGCAGTCGCAGGCGAGCTTCTCGCTTTAAACACAAACAAAAGGAGGGTTTGTTCTCTAGAGTTTGCTCTTTCCTTCAGGACAAACGTGTTGTGGGGGTGGGGGGGGGGGGGGGGAATGCTACGTCATGAGTCCCGTGTTCTGAGTTTTAAATGTGCGTGGACGTCAAACCTCTACACGGGCTGAGTGCAAACATGGAATTTGACATTTCACACTAGGTTCATCTGCACTGGAGCAACACGCCTGACCGGGAGGGGGAGGGAGGAGGAGAAGGGGGGGTGGGGGGGGGAGGGGAGGGGAGGGGAGGGGGGAGGGGAGCGGGGAGGAGTAGGGCCTGGCCTGAGGTCAACTCTCTGAAAGGCTGGGAGCTCATTTACAGTTTTACAACACAATTTAGATTACTGCACTGTGCGGCCAACGAACTCTGAACTCTCGGCTCGCGGCCATATCGTGGAGAGGAACACATCTTTAATTGTTGCTTTGCCAGCTGCATTATCCCTAAATGACACACAAACCTGTGTTGTTTTGGGTGATCCGCAAAACTGCAGCAGTCAGTAGGACGCTGGTATTAAAAGCCCACGGATGATAGTCTGCCAGGTCTGCAGCATAAATCACCTGAAATGACCAGTCTGTTTGTATGTATGTGTGTGTGTGTGTGTGTGTGTGTGTGTGTGTGTGTGTGTGTGTGTGTGTGTGTGTGTGTGTGTGTGTGTGTGTGTGTGTGTGTGTGTGTGTGTGTGTGCGTCGTGTGTGTGTGTGTGTGTGTGTATGTGTGTGTATCCAAACCCTTGAACCACTTTGGTGGTTAAGGTGGAAAGAGAAGAGAGCGTTTTGTAGGAGTATGCAACAACCACAAAATAAAAAGATACAAGACCATATGGTTCTTAAGTTTCAATTTCACAATGGAAAGGTATTTCACTCGACTGGTTTTAACAAGATATTTTAGTTGGGTTCTGTTTCTGTCTCCTTCCTGATTATTTCATGTGGGGAAGACAGAACAGGGAAATCCAAGTTTAAGAATCAATCTGGAAAAGTATGAGTAATATGCCATTTAAAGGTCAATCGTCTTTGGAAACAGGAAGCAAACTTGAAAACAGAGGAGGGAAATCCCTTTACGGAAAAACCATCAGATCAGTGGCTCGGGCTTCCTCATTTGACTGACAAATGGCAGTGGATGAATATCACATGCGATTGCAGTGGAAACACGACACCGCTTGGCGCTGTGCCAAGAACCTTCTGGCGCTAAGTTAACAAGCGTGCACACAGAGGTTCATGGTGTTGCACCGAGGGAGAGCGCGTTGAAACGGGAGCTTCTTTCGCGTCCGCATTGTTTCCATAACATTTGGATGAGATATTCAGAGACGGACAACTTCAAAAAACAAGTCAAAAGATTAAGACACGTCGATGAAGTGATCGTAGTCGAACCTTAACGTCGATTCTACACAAACCTAACTGAATGTACAGGTTTAACAAATCCTTAAATGTCCTCGTGGGATTTCATCGCCGGGCCTTGGATTTGGTTGCGTGGCAACCGCATGGCGCTGTACCCTGCCACTGTGGTTGCAGTTGGAGCCGTCGTATTGAACACGCCATCTCCATGCCACCAAATCATTCCATCACATCTCGGCCCACATTTGCATTTTGATTAATCCCTAAACCACTGGCCCCTGGATTGGAATTACTCCTCCTGTGCTTAGTGCACCTCTCTGTTCCCTCAGAGGCTTACAGTCCTGCAGTCAATCTATCTGGGCTCTGCAGAGAGCATAAATTGGGGCTAAATAGGATAGATTGACACAGTGCTAGCTGCTGGTGTGGGAATCAGGGAGAGGCTTAAGCCTTTGTCATTATCTGGCAGGGCCAGCCAGCAGACATCTGCTTGGCCACTGTGGTTTCAGGCTCAACACGACAACGCTGACGGAAGACGTAGATACTTTAAGGACCGGGGGGGGGGGGGGGGGGGGGATTTTTATTTATTTATATAAACCATCCAGATTTGGTCCAGTGTTTACAGTCATGTTCATGTGGAATTCAACATTCGTTCCTACTGAGAAATGGTCTATAACTGAATTACAAAAAAAGTTGTAAATAGTTTACTTGATAAATGAACGTGGCTTTTCTTGAATCTGCAGCTGGGATTTTTCTGTTTCTTGGCACAGTCAAGTATTCAGGGGGGGGGGGGGGGGTGGGGGGGGGGGGGGGGGGGGGGAGGGGGGGGGGGGTGGGGGGTGGGGGGGGGGGGGGGGGGGGGGGGGGGGGGGGGGGGGGGGGGGGGGGGGGGGGGGGGGGGGGGGGGGGGGGGGGGGGGGGGGGGGAGGGGGGGGGGGGGGGTGGGGGGGGGTGAGGGGGGGTGGGGGGGGGGGGGGGGGGGGGGGGGGGGGGGGGGGTGGGATTTTTTAATTATTTATATATAAACCGTACCCTGTTTTGGTCCAGTGTTACAGTCATGTTCATTGGATGCACATTCGTTCCCTACTGAGAAATGGTCTATAACTGTATTACAAAAAAAGTTGTAAATAGTTACTTGATAAATGAACGTGGCTTTCTGTATCTGCAGCTGGGCTGTTCTTGGCACAGTGCAAGTATTCAGGACAACGAAAAAGAGCCAGTGTTGAGTCATGCTGGTGGAACCCAAAGGTGAGCCCACGCCACATCAAGTCTGTTGAAGATCCTCCCAGGTATTATGACGCCTGGAGTCTTCTCATCTTGCAACTCTCAGAAGATCAACAGATATCATCACCACTTTACCAACGATATACTCTCATACACTTTATATGTATTGTAAGAAACTACAATAATGTGTGTGTTGTGTGTGTGTGTGTTGTGTGTGTGCGTGCGTGCGTGCGTGCGTGCGTGTGTGTGTGTGCGTGTGTGTGCATGCATGCGTGTGTGTGTGTGCGTGCATGCGTGTGTGTGTGCGTGTGCGTGTGCGTGTGTGTGAGTGCATGGTAATGTTATGAATGTAAATATGTTTATATATCCCGTAATACGCCACCCCGGTATTCTGACAGAGACATGTTTTAAAACCCAAATAGCAACACCACACTAAAGAGCAAACAGAAAACAACACGGCTAAGTGCAAACGTCACAACAACAACAGCAACATGTCAGACCCCCCACCCCCCTTGACAAAAACAGGAAAAGCCAATCCTGTTTGTTTCGTGAAAATGACTATTGGAAGGGCAAAATGTGGCTAACATGAAAAAACGAGGCAGAGGACAAGAAACTAATCTGTGCCTAATCCACCCCCCCCCCCCCCCCCCCCCCCCCCCCCCCCACCCCCCCCCCCCCCCCACCCCCTCCCCACCCCCCACCCACCCCCCCCCCCCCCCCACAGCATCGGTCACCGATGCAATAAATCAGACCCAGAGGAAACATGTTATTGGGTAATGTCCCCGGCCCTCAACGGAGCCGAATCGTACGGCTTTGGGTGTGTAGGTCACCACACTTCTCTCCTGCAGACAATCGCGCCAAATGTGTTTCCGTGCAGAAAAGAACGTGGCGAAAACACGCTTGGAAACCGCGTGTTTCTCTTTGATCGGGGTTTGAAACGCGGGATTTGTGCGAGTTTATGTGCATTTCCTAATGGTTGCTAAAGGATTTACGCGCGTCGTAATTCCATCATAAAATACTTGGAGGCTACGTCGTTAATATTATTATCGTCGTTTTAGCCGTAGTAATTAGCAAACGTTCATCAAGACAGAGAAGCACATATTTGTATGCACTATATATATATATATATATATATATATATATATATATAATATAATATATATATAATATATATATATAGATATATATATGATTTATATATATATATAAAAAATAACCAAATAAAAGACATCAGGTGAGGTGCGGTTCCCGAGGTTCCGGATCGATGAGTCTTTCTTTTGTTTGCTAATCGCTGTCCGCCATCGCCGGAAAACCTCCAAGAATCAAAAGCTACCCGGAGAGCATTTCCAACACAC
>JACYXH010000581.1:10000-52500 GCA_026745465.1 Lota lota
CCCCCCCCCCCCCCCCCCCCCCCCCCCCCCCCCCCCCCCCCCCCCCCCCCCTCCCCCCCCCCCCCCCCCCCCCCCCCCCCCCCCCCCCCCCCCCCCCCCCCCCCCCCCCCCCTCTCCGCTGCCCTCCCCCCTGTGGCTGGGGTATGTGGCCCCTCTAGTCTGTGTTAAACAAGCTTTTTAGACAGGCTTTAACCTGGGTCCACCCTCAAAGGCCCCCTTTTGTAGGGGCGGATGTGCGAGCACGGCTTCTTGGTAAACACAGGGCCCTCGCTCTGTTCTCACAGTCTGACTGCGTCCCGGTGGCTGGGGTTTCACTGTGATACGACACCAAGCGTGAGACTGTGGCCGCTCTGCGTGTGTGTGTTGTGTGTGTGTGTGTGTGAGAAAGAGAGAGGAGAGTGACAAAGAGAGAGAGAGGGGAGAGTGACATAGAGAGAGAGAGGGAAAGAGAGAGAGAGAGGGAGAGAGAGAGAGAGAGAAGAGAGAGAGAGAGGAGAAAGTGACAGAGAGGAAGAAAGAGAGAGGGGGGAGAGTGACTTAGAGAGGGAGGGGAGAGAGAGGGGAGAGAGAGAGTGGGAGAGCGAGAGAGAGAGAGAGAGAGAGAGAGAGAGAGAGAGAGAGAGAGAGAGAGAGAGAGAGAGAGAGAGAGAGAGAGAGAGTGTAAGCAAGGGAGGCGGACAGAGTGACACACATGCAAGACTCAAAGCAAATGGTGGTATTGGAGGGAACAAAGTCAACAGTGTGTTTTGGTGGCTGGTAGATAAAGACCGCCACGGTGGAACAACATCAAGCAAGAACTACCTCCCACAGAAGTGCTTTAAGAGAGCAGGGGCCACTGTGGGACATATCTGACATTAGGGCCTTAAACAGCTCTATCTAATGAAGCACTTAAGGGCCACTCTAGTCTAGTCAATCTACCCCTCAATGGAGTTTAAGACTTGGTTACCGGTGGGGGGGGAACGAGGGGAGCACTTAACCAGTAGCCTCCCGACATCTCTGTAATATTCTCTGTCCCTCTCTCTGTCTCTCTCTCTCTTTTGCTTTCTCTCTCTCTTTCTGAGTCTCTCTCTCAGTCTTACACACATGGATCCCCCCCCCCCCCCCCCCCCCCCCCCCCCCACCCATCTATTATCTCGCCCCTCACTCCCAAGCTTATCCTAATTGAACCCCAGCGCTGTCAGGTCGGCACCTGCGGTTGGCCTGAGTATGTCGCCGTGGTAACACAGTGGCACGCCATGATGCTGCCTGTGAGCTCCCCCCCTCCCCCCCAACCCCCCCCCCCCCCACACACACACAGCACCCCCTAAATAAATATTATTTGAAAGTATGTGGAAGGCTGTCATTTATATATACATATATGATCCTAAGAAAGCCTACAACGAAATGTTGATGCATTGGTGGAGTACGATATTTATGAGATATTAATGTGATGTTAACACACAAAGACTTATCACAAAGACCAAAGTGATATATTGCTGTTGTTGTGCGTTAACGAGAAACGCTCTTAGGCCGAATCGGTACAAGGTAGTCATTCTGACCAACTATATTGGTAACGGATGTTTAAGTGAGTCCAGGAGTTTGGCTACCATCACCCAGACGGGTAGTGTCCTTTAATCATCTGAAGCATCTGAAATCACTTAAAAATATATAACTATAGTAAAGCATCAAGCACCAGTCATTAGCCAGATGCTATCCCTTTTTTTTTTTATTACACCTAACTGCTATCTCTATGAGTCACTCATCCAGCCTCACTGTGTGCTGACACACAACACGCTGAGCAACCACTTGTAGCATGTACCAACCGACGGTGCTGTGGGACTGAGGAGGCGGGACAGCCTTCCGATGAGGGTGAGGGTGTTGGACTCCTGGCGGAAAGGTTCTGCATTCAAACAACCAATGTCCACCGTGTACCTGTAGGAATCAGCAAGACCCCCCCTTTACCCCGACAGGCTCATTCATGACGTCGAAATAAAAACACTGTTGACTCACTTTGGATTAAAAGTGTGATTATTAAACAGTAACTCAAAATCCAATCTGTGTTCCGACCCTCAAATGTTTGCCGTACCGTGGAACCAAACCGACCGTGATCAAATGTAATTTCCGTTAACCACTAGATCAGACGTAATCAAATGACGTGACGTGGTTAGGAAAGGAGGAAGTGTTTGTGTGTCTCAACTGGAAACTGGTTTCCTGCTCTCCATGTCGTGTGTGTGTGTGTGACGATGCTTACAACATCACATGTATTAGTCTGTGTGTGTGTGTGTGTGACGATGCTTACAACATCACATGTATTAGTCTGTGTGTGTGTGTGTGTGACGATACTTACAACATCACATGTATTAGTCTGTGTGTGTGTGTGTGTGTGTGACGATGCTTACAACATCACATGAATTAATAGCAACTCAGAACACCGGCGATCCTTAAAGGCAGAGTCAGAAATAAGACAAGGGGGCTTTTGTGAGGATGTATTGGTCAATCTTGTTGCAAAGTTGAAAGGGAAAAAACATAGCGACAACAAAAGAAAAGTACAAAGCGTATCCACCATTTTCTCGCAATGGGCGCTGCAAGTGGAACAAATCTCTTTACGGACACAATAGACTAGTTCTAATGGCACCCTGCACGATACAGTGCACTTGAAATACTCTGTGTAAAACATGACAACATGGTAAGACAGTGAGGGGGTAGCGGGGTCTGTTGACTTGTGTTTTACTGCATGTCCCAATTGGAGCCAGTCTGTGTGTGTGTGTGTGTGTGTGTGCATGTCACATTGGAGCCAGTCTGTGTGTGTGTGTGTGTGTGTATGTCATATTGGAGCCAGTCTGTGTGTGTGTGTGTGTGTGTGTGTGTGTGTGTGTGTGTGTGTGTGTGTGTGTGTGTGTGTGTGTGTGTGTGTGTGTGTGTGTGCATGTCATATTGGAGCCAGTCTGTGTGTGTGTGTGTGTGTGTGTGTGTGTGTGTGTGCATGTCACATTGGAGCCAGTCTGTGTGTGTGTGTGTGTGTGTGTGTGTGTGTGTGTGTGCATGTCACACTGGAGCCAGTCTGTGTGTGTGTGTGTGTGTGTGTGTGTGTGTGCATGTCACACTGGAGCCAGTCTGTGTGTGTGTGTGTGTGTGTGTGTGTGTGTGTGTGTGTGTGTGTGTGTGTGTGTGCATGTCACACTGGAGCCAGTGTGTGTGTGTGTGTGTGTGTGTGTGTGTGTGTGTTTGTGTGACTGGGTTGTCATCAGCTCTTTTTACGGGACGAGAGACTGGCGCTGCTCCTGCGAGTCTCGTTCCTTTCATGAAAAGCATGTGTGGTTCATGTAAACACACCAATGAGGAAGCAGTGATGCGCTCTACAGGAAGTACCCACCACCCACCACCCCCACCACCACCACCACCACCAGTGACGGCTCACTTCAGGCTTTTTCCCCAGAACAGCTCACATCTGCATCCTTGTTTGTCATTCTCTCTCGCTCAACACCTTCACGACTTCTTTTTTTAACGCAGCTATTAAAATGCTTCTGAGGAAAGGGTATCGACCCCCAGCCGACCAACCCCACCATCCCCCCTTCGGGGGTGCCCGGGAGGGCCCAGCATGCATTGCTGTCATGCGTCCCTATTGACGGTGGTTGGGTCTGATTGCCCATCGCTGCGGCGGTACGACCCGTCAGGGAGTCTGGATGACTCTCCACGATGACGGCAAAAGTGAATGAGACCATTTGTGGAGGTGGGGGAGGTGGGGGAGGTGGGGGAGGTGTCGAAGGGGAGGGTGGTATAAATCGGGCTTTGTTCAGTCAAGTGCACGATAAGATAGTGAGTGATGGAGGGTTCACGTGCACGTGCACGTGCGCGACCCCGAGCCGCGCGCCCCTACCGGTTGTCTGAGACTCCTCTATCTCCTACCGTCACACTTCCTGTCACTCATCACAGGAATTTCCTGTCCCTTTCTGTCTCACCCGTTTCTATTCTGTGTGGTGATTTACGACCTCTTCTCATCCACCTTCATGTCAACTCAGGATGTGCTTCACACACGTTTTACAGGAGGAAGCCAAGGAGGAGGCCTCAGCAAAGCGTCAAGGCAGGGCCCGTAAAGGTTCCCTTTTTTTTTTACCACCGCAACCGTGAGCAAGTTGTGTACTGTAAAAGACACTGTAAAACACTGTCAAAGAATAAGCACATTAGGAACCGACTCTGCCACAGCCTATGGTTGTCAATCAAGTGATTGCGCTCCTGCCAAAAAAGCGACTGAAAAATAACAAACGGTGCAACAGTTATTTGTTTATGCTGTTCCCCAAAAGGCATCTACTGACTGACAGACGGATGTATTGAGTGAGCTCATCCTGATCATCTATGAGGGGGACTGAATATGTGTCGTCACAGGGCTAGTCCATACAGTCCATATCAAATCGACAATGAATTCAACAGTGGGCCAATGTGAGTGTCTGCGAGAGGCACTCAGGAATGCATTTAGTCTTATGACGTTGTCAAGTTAACACCGCAAAACCTGGGCGCTTTGCTTCCCCTTGGGCAAAAGACGCATAGAACCGGTACCAGAGAACAAGGGGAGAAACACACACACACACACACATACAAACACACATGTGAGAGAGAGAGAGAGAGAGAGAGAGAGAGAGAGAGAGAGAGAGAGAGAGAGAGAGAGAGAGAGAGAGAGAGACAGAGAGAGAGAGAGAGACAGAGAGAGAGAGAGACAGAGAGAGAGAGAGAGAGAGAGAGAGAGAGAGAGAGAGAGAGAGAGAGACAGAGAGAGAGAGAGACAGAGAGAGAGAGAGAGAGAGAGAGAGACAGAGAGAGAGAGACAGAGAGAGACAGAGAGAGAGAGAGAGAGAGAGAGACAGAGAGAGAGAGAGAGAGAGAGAGAGAGAGAGAGAGAGAGAAAGAGATAGAGAGACAGAGATAGAGAGACAGAGATAGAGAGACAGAGAGAGAGAGAGGGAGAGAGAGAAAGAGAGAGCAGCCCAAACAGAAAGCTTGCTTGTTAGCAACTGAGTGGAGGCACAGCAAGACAGACCATTTATTGTGTGTTAGTGTGAATGCAACAAAGAAAAACAGTGGCCTTAGTTACAGCATCGCCGTGTCTTTTAGAAATCATGCCCATCTTAATGCTTAACTTAACAGCTGGGCATGTCATATCTGAAAACAGACACCCCTCTGATGCTACTTGATCTCTCAACGTAACATGTTGACAGAATTTATACAAAGATTAACACAGCATTGGTGAAGTCAAGTTTTGGATTGCGGCACAAAAAAGACCAGGCATATTCCTGGAATGAGAGTCTACCTCGTAGAATTGGTGAACCACACACACACACACACACACACACACACACACACACACACACAGAATTTCAGAAGATCAAATACATGTCTCCCTTCATCCTGAAGGAGAGAGAAACAGAGGGAGAAAAACAGAAAGAGAGAGAGAGAGACAGGGAGAGAGAGAAACAGAGAGAGGGAGAGAGAGACATAGCGAGAGAGAGAGATGTGTGGAAATAAGTGACCTCTCCTTTAATGGGCAGCTGATGATGTCATCTCACTACACAGGTTCTTTGGTCTCCGAGTGAAGCAGCTGTAGCTACTGCGTGCTGATTGGCCGCCTGGATGTGAGCAGGAGGGGGGGGGGGGGGGGGGGGGGCTGTTGGTTTTCTCTCCTGAGGATTTAATCTTAGAGTTGGAGTGAGTTTACCCCTCGTCTCTTTAGGTCCTGTCAAAATAACAATTATGCTCACTTCTCGCTGAAGTAATCTTAGAACGTTTTGTTAAACAAGGATAACATTACACTGGGTTATCCTGCAACCATGCCTTAGCACTGCATTGTGCTCTCATTAATGCGGCCAATAGGTAAAAGCAGTGTACAAGCTTACTGGATCCGTGTTTTGACACAGTGGTTAGCAAACATCACACGTGCGCAGAGATATTTCAGGTCGTCAAACCGCTGGGTCTCACCAACGGCACGTCGGCTACGGTAACATTGGCAACTGCATCTGCATAATGTATGCAGTCTTTTTTTCTTTTTTTTTTACCCAGGAGCTTTAGTTCCTCTCCGCTCCCCTCCTCCCTGCAGAAGTCCTCATAGCATGCAGCTTTGCAATAAAAACTGCCGAAAAAGTTCCCACAATGCCTTCTGCCTATGCTACCACGGCGGCAGCTATCTGGGGTGCTACAGGTTGGCACTGAAGCTCCTCGGCCCGAGTTGCCCCCCCCCCCCCTGGGATAGCCGGAAACCATCCGTCCACCCCCCCCCCCTCCCCCCCCCCCCCCCCCTCCAGAGCTACTCCAAACCCCCAGGACCCGGCCCCTCCCCAGCCCCCCTCCTGAGTCTGCTTTCGCCCTGTCTGATGTGGTCTGTCCCTCCTCTGAGGGAAACAGCAGGCGCTTCACTAAACAGCAAAAAACTTTATTTATAGCCTGTTTTTTTACAACTACAGCACAATGTGCTTAACAAGGGAACACAGCAAGATGAAGAAAAGAGATTTAACATACTAAAGTTCAATATATATATATATATATAGTAGTATGGTAGTATAGTAGTATAGTAGTAGTAGTATAGTAGTATAGTAGTATAGTAGTATAGTAGTATAGTAAAGTAGTACAGTAAAAAGAAAATTACTGAGACAAATATGAGCTGAAGAAAGAGTTGAGTGTTGAGTGTGGAAATCAATAATCTGGGGGGGAAAAGAGGGGTTTTAAACACAAGACACGAGCTTCTGATTTCATCTTGAAACCAGAATACCTTCCCTGTAGAAATCCGAAGGCGTCTCGCGCTCAACGGCTCCTGTGTGTTCACAGTAGTCGTGTTCTTTTTTTTTGGGGGGGGGGGGGGGGGCGGGGGTTGTTTTTACGATTCCTGCGTTGGTCCTAAATCGGGGCATTGTTGAGCCACTCCGCGCAGCGCGTGCAGTCAAAGTCCTTTCTCCTTTCCTCGCTTTTCTTTTCCTTTCTCCGCCCTGCAGATGGAAGGCATTGAAGGCCCATTATGGAGCTCCTAGAGGGGGTGTCCTCCGCCGTGAACTCCCTGGCACACTTTTAAAGGGGACCGGACCCTAATGTATTCAGACCCCATGATTCAGTGGCTTCAGCAGCCTTGCTGCTCCCATCCCATCCCCCCCCAGTCTACTCACACACACACACACACACACACACACACACAAACACACATACACACACACACACACACACACACGCATACACAAGACACACACACACACACACACACACAAACACGCATACACACACACACAAACATGCATACACAAGACACACACACACACACACACACACACACACACACAAATACACAAACACGCATACACAAGACACATGCACACACACACACACACACACACACACACAAACACGCATACACAAGACACATGCACACACACACACACACAGCACATTTTTCTCAGAAGGGAGGGTCCACAGAACTTGGGTTTTCTGGAACTTTTCCTTGGGATTGGCGGGAGACTTCAAAGTAAACTACAACTACAAAAATAAATAAGTAAAAGCGAGGATCCAAAACGAAATAGACACACAGACAAACACACACACACACGTCACACACACACACACACACACACACACACACAAATACACACACATCACACACACACACGGGCACACACACACACACACACACACACACACACACACACACACACACAATAACACACTAGTATTATTCGAACCGTCCAGTTACTCTTTGTATTTCCTAATTGGCCATGAGTCAGATTAGCGCTATGTGTTAAAGGCACGTTGTTTATAGAACCAGCAGGCCTGAGTAAACCTGTGTTAATATTTAGGGACAACACCCATAATAAGACATTAGCATGTCTACAATCTGGCCGGCTACTGCACTGAAACCTCAGGTCTGCCAACTTTGAGCCAAGCAGGGTTTAGTGGTTTGGTGGATGTTGGTTATGCTACAGTGCCTAAGTCCTCTGATATTTGTTGAGTACATATCTGGGCGAATGTCTGTCTGTCTGGTTTGTTGTTGTCCTCATTGGGTCTTGAAATGGTTCCAGGGTGACAAGCAAGCTGATTGACTGAGGCCCGTCTGCGTTACACACACTGGTGTGTGTGTAGGATCTGCCTTTATCGACAGACACCAACGTCAGAATTGGGTCACTATTATAACACACAAACACGCAAAACACACACACACACAGTGCGTGGCACACAGCCAAAGAACTGCTGCGCATGCAATAAAAAGTATGGTTTCCCTGTTGATCTTTGTTCATTCAAGTTCATGAATGAATGACTCCTGGGCCCATTATTCAAAATAGGTAATAAGAACCAAACCCACACAACCAAATGTCGCAAAGCGCGTTACAGAAGTCGGTTGCTAACTTTAGGTCTATCATTTTGTTAATGTTGACTGTATGGTTAGAGGTAAGTGGTAGATGTTGTTAAACCACTACAGCCAAAAAGACAAAACATAGTCCCAACTGTTTTGCTGATGTCAGTGTAAAAGTGAATGATGTCTCGTTGTAATTCTACCTTAAATACGGAAAATTAGGGGTTGGATTGAAAAGTCACACAGGTTTATATACTATACTGAAAAGCGCAAACTCACTTTGGATGTTATCTCTACTTTGTAATTGCTGAGTAGCAATCAGGAAAAACTATTTGAAAAGAGTTTACAGTATACATTTTCCCCGCTGTTGATAAAGTACTTGCCTTGACTATTTACACAAATGTAGGGAAATTATTGTACAGGAACTATTTCCATGGTCACTACTGATGTGAAAACAATTATTAATAGCAAATTGCACTAGCTAAGGGATCAGCAAATATTATGAGAAAACATTTGCTTAAATGTAAACGAAATAATCAAGCAAATTTGCCCCCCAAAAAAATGGATCAGGGATGGGACCACTCTCAGGTCATCGATTTGAAGGAGTTTGTTTAGCCTCTGAAGGGTCACACCCTAATCATTAGTGCTAGGGGACATGAGCCCCCTCCTCCCCACCATTAGCACAGCCTTCTGGGGACTTACACACACCTTCTGGGGGATTTACACACACCTTCTGGGGACTTACACACACCTTCTGGGGACTGCTCCCCAAACCTCCCACCGGTTCACACACCTATATTGACATTGGCAGGACCACTCCGTCTTCAGAGCTTCCTGGGCTAGCCAGGGATAGGATGAAGGCCAGGTGTCTCGGTGAGTTCCACATAGCGGACGGTGTTGTAAATATTTACTGGGCTGCCCTTTTCCCTCAGAAGGAACCAGGGAAGTTTCTGAGAAGGCCACTGGTGAAATCGTCTCAGTATGTTGTATAGCTTGAACTGGTTGTATATGATGGATTTTCATTCATTTAAATGCTGATTAAGTACAATCTATCCCTAATTATATACTTGATATAGAATCAAATAAAAGTTAAACCTGTTTCTGTTTACACACATCTACCATCTACATCATCTACATCTTTGTTTTTAGTTATTGTCTTATAGTCATCCTTCACCTATCTGTTCGTTTTTTTTTTTTTTTTTTGCTGTTCCCTGTGTATTCTGAGTCATAACCCCAATACGCATTCAGTTGAGTCAGAGTTCGTCTTTAACAGGAAACTAGCCACCCCACGCGTCAGCGCAGCACCGCCCCTGTCATTAACACAGAGCGTCGGTGGTGACGGTGCTCCCGGCGCGGGTCGCTGCTCCATCCACTCGTCAGGCGCAGTATGAAACCACTCATCACATACATCCAACTCCTAGTGCCGCCTTGATGTACAGAGACTTGATATCGTTCGTGGTCTTAATACACGACACACACACACACACACACACACACACACACACACACACACACACACACACACACACACACACACACACACACACACACACACACGAAAACAATAAACGGTGTAGGAATCTGGTAGGAAGGCTGTTGTTGTTGTTGTTGTTGTTGTTGTTGTTGTTGTTGTTGTTGTTGTTGTTGTTGTTGTTTTTAAAGGGCTACAGTTCTAGGCCGGAAGACAGGAAGCGGCGTGGGCAGGCTCCTTTGCCTCGTCGGGAAATTCACGAGCTCCCAGAGTCCGAACGTACAGTGGGAGGTGCGCCTCGCGCCGTCATCGGACCGCACGCGGATCGCTTTGGTAATCCCGCCCACCTTGCGCGTTCAAAATGGAGTGATTGGTCGATAGCGGGAGCGAGGCGCCGCCCCCGCTGTACGTCGGGACCCTGGGCTGGATCCGCCTGCCTTGTGTCACCGCCTGCGTCAGACGAGACGCCAGGGAGGGAGTTTTCCACTGACGGAAAAGGCAGCGCTTCTCGGCAGTCTGCTTACAGACAAGGGAAGCGCCTCGGCTGCGACGGTGCTTTGCTTTTGCGTGGACGGCAGCGAGACAAAAGCGACTGCGGTCCATTGCGAGGAATACACAGCGCCGTTTCGCCATTTGGATACTACTACCATTCCGTCGGTCGATTGCTCCAGCGTTTCTGCTTTCACTAATGGTGATTGGATACGCGAATTCGCGGTGAGTGGAAATGCAGTCGCGAGTTTGTTATTAGATATCGTAATATCTAATAACAATATTAGATGCAGGGACGCCAACTAGTTTGCGTGTTCTTTCTCTGTGTGTGTCTGCGGGGAGGACAGTTAAACGGCATCAAATGTGGTGTTACTAGGAGTCCGAATTTGGTGTGTACATGGACACATGTTCGGCTCATGATTAATTGTTATGGATGGATCGTTTCACTAATGTAGCCGTTCTTACGCTACTTATTACACACACACACACACACACACACACACACACACACACACACACACACACACACACACACACACACACACACACACACACACACACACACACACACACACTAGGAGTGCACATTCGATTAGCATTTGTGATGGTTGTATTCATAAAGGCTACTATTGTAACAGTTATCTTTTATTTTTAATAACCGTTTGCCGAAGCTCTCAGTTTGAGAAAGGTATTTTACGGCCACGCACAGGTGATTTATTACGGGCAATAATTCGCTGCTGTCTTATTTGCTAATTACTGATTGAGTGTTTAGCCAATGGCAATTTGATCAATACATTTTCATGATGTTGGAAACTTCATTGGTGGGTAATGACTAGGCTTACGCGATGCTGTGAAATACAGGAGATATGCGATTGTTCATGTTTTAAGTATGTGTGTGTGTGTGTGTGTGTGTGTGTGTGTGTGTGTGTGTGTGTGTGTGTGTGGTGTGTGTGTGTGTGTGTGGACGTGTGTGTGTGTGTGGGGGGGGGGGGGGGGGGGGGGGGGGGGGGGGGGGGGGGGGGGGGGGGGGGGGGGGGGGGGGGGGGGGGGGGGGGGGGGGGGGGGGGGGGGGGGGGGGGGGGGGGGGGGGGGGGGGGGGGCGGCTGCTTTTGTGTATTGAGTCCATTGAATCTTGGTTCACCTCGCTGGTGTTGCGCCTCTTGTAACTCGAGCGACTCCTGAAGGCACTACATTTCCACACGCACACACACACGCACACGCGCACTCACACGCGCACACGGACGGCGCACAAAGAGTGTTGTCATTATAATTCCCATTAATCACGAGGAATGATGGGGTTGACGGGGAACAGCATCGCTGATTACACATTTTGGTAGGTGACAAATGAGTTCGACTGAGTGAGTGAAAAGGTGGGATATCAACAATTTGCCTCGGACTGCAAAAAAAAAAAAAGCCCAGTTGATCAGTCCAAGCGGGTAGGACTAATGGAATGTGGTTGCGGAATGCATTTGAGTCTCTGTCATTTCCACTGGTGATATAGTTTCGTTTCTCGTGAACAAGGTGTTTAGTCAGCGCCATAAACGATGCCAGCCTATATCATTTTCTTACAATTCCCTACCATTCATGCATGTCGACAACTTTTATTTTTATTTATTTTTTATTTTAGGTTGAAGACGTGACCATTATAAAATGACCTTATTCGTGTTTATGTTCTCCTTTCAGTGCGTGTCATTAAATTGAACAAGGTATTGTGCTTTCGGTGGGCTACTCTTACAGCCCATCCATACACATAATTAAATTGTCGTGGGCTACTTAACTTACTTAACTCTTCATGGTGGGTGTTGCAAATCAGCCCATCCATACATCAACAATATCTGCTCTGACGACCTACTCTGTTCATTTCGTGGTCTCTAGCGCGACCTCACTCGGATCATTTCTGGAATTGTCTTTTCCGGAATTTCGCGAAGGGAACAGAATGATCCTTTGTTTACAGAAAGATCATGTAATGTTTTTTTTTCTTCTTTTCCTGTCTTTTGAATTACATTTCTCTAAGGCTTTGATTTAAATGCGTCTCCATTAGCAGCTTTGATCAAGTATTGGTGAATAATAAGAGATGAATAACTGTTTTGTGTGTGTAGGGGGGAATCACATGCTTTGTTTTATTATATTTTCCGGAAACCTTATGTGTAAAACCAAAAAAATTCGTGACAAACCTTTAAGTGTAAAACCAAAAAGAATTCGTGACAAATTAAAAAACAGTCTTCAAATTATATTTTTTTCAAAACCTGCCGTGCTGTCTGTCATCTGTGGGTGAAAGCGCAGTTTGGTGCAGACATCCCACAGATGTCAGATTGGCATTGGAAATAAGATGTTAATGGTTAGACCTACTTCCTGTGCACACGTCCCTGTGTCTTTCACAACCTCAGGAAACACACTTTGAGTCATTGAGGGATGGTTGTCTCAGAGTTAGGTCGGGGGTAGATGTCTCAGAGTTAGGTCGGGGGTAGATGTCTCTGAGTTAGGGCGGGGGTAGATGTCTCAGTGGCTGTTTGTGTCCTTAATCCAGTGTTCCAGCCTCCATAGGTCACACAGGTTTTTCTCAGTACATGGTTAACTATTTGTTCCATACTATGGCTACACGTGAGGGCCCCCGGGTAGTTGGGTGTGTCCTGGAAAGAGGTGGGGGGTGGGCTCTGGTTCTCAGAACTGCGGGACAAGGGGTCGTCCCCCCCCCCCCCCCCCCCCCACACCCCACCTCTGCTTTGTTAGTTCTCTGCTCCTCACATTCCAGACAACTTGTGCGGTACCAGCAAAACACACACACACACACACACACACACACACACACACACACACACACAACACACACTCACACACACACACACACACACACACACACACACACACACACACACACACACACACACACACACACACACACACACACCCCCACCCAGCCAGCCAGCCAGCCAGCCAGCAACCTGTTCAGAGCTATATGACCCGTTTGCGAGTATAGATAAACATAATGGTGCACACTCGTTTCACACTACAAACAATTGATCTATTTTTAGCACATGAGTGGCAGCTGATGGCGTGTGTGCAAAACACCTGGTCTAGTCCGGTCTGCAGAACAGATTATCGCCAGTGCATGTGGGGTCCACGTGCACTCCGAAAGCCTCCACGTCGTGTGTGTGTGTGTGCGCGCGCGCGCTGTTAGATGCTGCACAGCACACTCAACCACAATGCCTTCTGGGAGTAGTAGTTCTCCTCCTCCTCCACATCTGGGATGGATGGAGCGCTGTATTACAGGCGGTGCGTTGCTGCCAACAGGGCATTCCTGCGGCTCACAGACATGACATTATTTATTTGTTTTAGTACTAGGTCTCTCTGGTTTTTCTCTTCCCTTCCCACTGTGTGTGTGTGTGTGTGTGTCTCTCTGTCTGTCTCTCTCTTGGTGTTTATCCATCTCTCGCTTGCTGTGTGTGTATGTGTGTGTGTGTGTGTGTGGCACGGTTCCCTCCCCAGTGAGAACAACAGACTCATAGATCAGGTCCTGGGGTGAGGGTGCCTCCCCCCCCCCCCCCCCCCCCCCCTCCCCACCCCCCCCCCCCCCCCCCCCCCCCACACACCCGGTTCGGTCTGGTGGTGAAGCGGGCCCTCGGGGCTGTGGTGGTGCATGCTGGGAGTTCCCCAGTACTCTCGCTGTCGGCCCAGCGCCGTGCGTCGATCCACCAACGCCGGTGACACGACCTGGCATCAGGATAGAGAGCGTTACCGTGTCCAGGCATACACGCACACGCACACGCCTAGACACACACACACATGCATACAGACACACACACACTGAAGAAGACAACACCATTATCCCCTCTTTATGAGCACTCGAGTAAATTCCGCAGAGTCCCTGTGCCCAGGCTCAGGGGCCGCGGGGCCGTCAGAGGGAAGGGCGGTCGCACTGTCACATGGCTTGTGGCTTGTGTTAAATTACATTTATTTAATTTATTTGTCGACGGACAAATGCCTCCCTATGATCCGTTTTTAGCTCAGAAGCGGTGGTTGGCAGCGCTGAAGGTTCGCTGGAGGCCAGACTGCTCCACCAAAGTGAAACCCGAAACCTCTGTTTATGAACGACTTGTGCAATGGTTCACCTGCAGCCTCAGGGGAGCGCGCGGTGCTGTAGCCGGGGCCTTTCTGACTCGGCTGCCCTTTTTCCCCAGCTACTTCGCCCAGCGTAGGAACTCACTGATGCCTTTGTGTGGTGTCCACTCTGACACACTCATAGCAATTTACAAGTCTTTGCGATACGCAATTATTGAACTTAGTCACCGGACGCTTTTATCCAAAGCGCCCTGCAGTAAATACTTTTAGAGGCATGTCATTAAGGAGCAGGTAGGGCAGGGCAGCTGACTCAAGGATGCCTACGGTTGGTCAGCTGTGGACATTGGGGATGGAACCCAGAACCTTCCTTTCCTGCCTGGGAGTCAAATACCCTAACCACTACACTACCCTGCCCCCCCCTGAACGATCAGTTCATTGGGGGGGGGGGGGGGGGAACGAACCAATCAGGATTCGGCAGAGTCCCACACGAAGGGGTCTGTTGTTGGACGCAGGCGGCGGCGCCGATTCCGCCGGCGTGGCCGATTGAGTCGGAGCGCCGTGCGGTGCGCCCGGTGCCAGGGCCCGTCACCGGGTGATTCATCGCCCCGACGCCGTGACAACCGGCTGGGGAGCGCCTCCCCGGAATCCTCCCTTTTATCCGCCTGCCGCTGTGCGCTTGATGGAATGACACGGATGCATCGTTTAGTGCACGGGCAAAACAGTGCTGCGTTCTTTCTTTCTTTCTTTCTTTCTTTCTTTCTTTCTTTCTTTCTTTCTTTCTTTCTTTCTTTCTTTCTTTCTTTCTTTCTTTCTTTCTTTCTTTCTTTCTTTCTTTCTTTCTTTCTTTCTTTCTTTCTTTCTTTCTTTCTTTCTTTCTTTCTTTCTTTCTTTCTTTCTTTCTTTCTTTCTTTCTTTCTTTCTTTCTTTCTTTCTTTCTTTCTTTCTTTCTTTCTTTCTTTCTTTCTTTACCGCTCGCAGGCGCTGCATCTCTCTCTACTTCCTCTTCTCCACCCCTCTCCCTCCAGCAGCTCCTCCTTTACCTGTCTGTCTCTTATTTATACCTCTCTCTCTCTCTCTCTCTCTCTGTCTCTGTCTGTCTCTCTCTCTCTCAACCTGTCTTTCTTTCTCAACCTGTCTTTCTTTCTGTTTCCTCTTCTCATATTCCATCTTTCTTTTCCTTTTGCCCTTTATTGAGCCCTTTTCTGTAAATGAGCTCTGTCTAAGGTTGACTGTTGGGGGGGTCCAGGGGTGCCCTCCCCTCCTGGGCTGGGGTCTATGGGTGCTGGAGGGGGATGGGGGATAGCCAGGGGTGGGTGGCTGAGAAGAGCGACAGCAGACTTGACGACTGCCACCCCCTGTTTTCTTTTTTTTGTTGCCAGGATTAACCATCGGCATTGCTTCTGCCCATTGAACAGGATTAACAAATCAATGTGTCAGGTGGACTGCAGTCAAGAGACAATGACCCACTTCTGACAGCGCTGCCTCTGACTCTCTCTCTCTGTCTCTCCATCCTGTCTCTCTCTCTCTGTCTCTCCATCCTCTCTCTGTCTCTCCATCCTCTCTCTGTCTCTCTCTCTCTCTCTCTGTCTCTCCATCCTCTCTCTCTCTCTCTCTCTCTCTCTCTCTCTCTCTCTCTCTCTCTCTCTCTCTCTCTCTCTCTCTCTCTCTCTCTCTCTCTCTCTCTCTCTCTCTCTCTCTCCTCTCTCTCTCTCTCTCTCTCTCTCCCTTCCTTCTGCCTCACTGCAGCTTTTAATTAAAAAGACTTTGCTTAGCTGGCTCTCTGTTCTCCTCAGGGGACTCCTCACCTCTTTTTTTTTCATTATCATTTTTTCCCCTTTTTTTGGGAGGGATGTAAAGGAATACATGTGTGTGTGTGTGTGTGTGTGTGTGTGTGTGTGTGTGTGTGTGTGTGTGTGTGTGTGTGGCATGGTTATTTTGGACGACACGTGTGTGTTTAAAAAAAATTGCAACAGATGCGGACTCCAGGTGTGTGTGTGTGTGTGTGTGTGTGTGTGTGTGTGTGTGTGTGTGTGTGTGTGGAGGAACAGCTGAGCCTGCCATTAGATGATTACCTCTGGGGTTCAAGTGAAGCGACTGACGGGGATTTGACGGCTATTGTTTCTGCCGCCAACCAGGCACACACCTCACCCTTCCCGGGCGATGGCTGAAAGTATCCATTTTGTTGGCTGTACCAGAGCAGGCGAAGTAGCTTGACCTCGCGCAAGGTGACTCATTCATCATACACGCGCTAGCAAAGGAAGGGATGGGGGTGGAGGGATAGGGAACATCTCGTCCTGGAACAATCATTTGCGGACGGGCTCCTACACTGTCATCGCTCCTTGTGTATAGGTGTCAGCCTTCTTGCCCTTCTCTCTCTCTCGCTCTCTCTCCCTCGCTCGCTCTTGCTCTCTCTCCACGATATCTGTCAAAGAAAGGCCTTGTCTTGCATAATCATTCCTTGTTCCCCTGTAGAATATGACCCCCTGGCTTTTTTTTCTTTTTTTTTCTGCTTCTCTTTAACTGTACTGACACTCATGACACAACAGCCCGATAAAGCAAACCATGCATGCAGGTCTCGCATGGAATTAAAGGGCCTTGAAGCGAACAGAGAGACCTCCGGGCTCAACACACCTTCCTGTTTGGCTCCTTATCTGGAGATGTGAGGGGGAAAGTGGAACTTGGATGGCCTGGTGAAATGTACCCTTTTTCAGGAGCTTTTCTTGGCTCAGTTTTGTTCTGATGTTCCCTGCTGTCAACGCGCCCAAATCCATAGGTCTAAAATCCATATTTGTCATGTGAAATCAACCCTGTTTCCATTTGCTCAAATATATATATTTTTTTTAGTCCAGATAAATGACTTTAGTTTTCAAAAGGGCATTGCCCAATCCTCCCAAACAAGTGGAACTCCCTGGGAACTGAACATGCTAACTGGCTGCGTGGCTCACATCGCACCCCTGACGTCAGAGCTCAGCTGCCATTCGATGGATGGTAAACATGTCTGGTTCTGATTTTGAAGTCTACTTCCAAAACACCCCTTACATCACTGAAGGCTTCCGGCCGGTCTGTTCTGCCTTCTATCCTTCTGTCCTTCTTTCCTTGACTCTTTTCAACTTTTCTTTATTTTTACTCCTCCTCTTGTTTCCTCTCACTCCTCCTTTCCCCTACTCCCCTTTCTGTCCTTCCCCCCCCCCCCCCCCCCCCCTCTCTGTCCCCCTCTTCCTCCACCCTCTCTGTCCTTGCTCTGTCTAGTGTGCCAGACAGTGTGGATGACCTGTCTGGTCTTTAACAGTCACGACTCCCTCTTACTGCTTACCAGACGGACACGTGACCATAATGAGTGGGCTCTCCCTCTTTCCATGTGTCACAGCCCCCCAGTGCCGCGCAAAGTTTACACGCACAAATTAAAACTATGAATCAGATCGACGGTACAATTCCCCATGCCCTTCCACAGTTTTATTTTTCTTTGGGTTTTTCCTTTCCACAACACAGACTCCAGTTGTGGACTTTTTCCTTCCGATTTATGCAAGAGATTATCAGTCGAGATTGGATGAGCTCAAAGAATTGATTGTTAGCATAAACCAGCGTCACCCGCATTGGGGGATGGAAAGGCATCCCGGTGCAATTGCATAAACGATAAACAAACCAACAAATCCCAATCTGTGCACGACGTGTGCTATGAGGGAGCCCGTGTAAAAGCCTGGTCACAACGGGAGCGCTGACAAACAAACGACCCCACAAGCTGCATATTTCTAGAGGCTGGCGAGAGTATTTGTGGTTTAAAATGAAACGTCTCGGTCTCTTCCTTCCTGCCTCCCATCTCCCATCTCTGATCAATGGATCTGCACATATGATGAGATTTTGCAGTGGGTGAAGGGTCCAGTAATTGTTGACTCGTGCGAATGGGCTTGATTGATTGCTTCCTGTGCCATGTCTCTCTCTCTCTCTCTCTCTCTCTCTCCGTCTCGCTCTCTCTCTCTCTCTCTCTCTCTCTCTCTCTCTCTCTCTCTCTCTCTCTCTCTCTCTCTCTCTCTCTCTCTCTCTCTCTCTCTCTCTCTCTCTCTCAGAGCACATGACTTGCTACATATAGTCGTCTTACATGTTTGAGCAGCCGACCATTCAGTTTGGATGGAAGGCTCCAGTGGTTATTGGATTGCGTATACAGATTGGGATTTCTTTTTTATTTTTTTATTGAAATTCTGGTCTTTTCTTAGACTTGAAGGGTGCATTATAGAAAAGTCATTGCTGAATTGAATAATTAGCAACAAATAATTGGACTCACTTGAGCCACATATTTTCTTCTCTGGCTATGGCCCCACTCTAGTAATGCTAAGGAATCTGCCCTAAAAACTCCTAAATGTCTCTCTCTCCCCTCCCCTCAGACTCTCCACGCAGGCGCCATGAGTGGGCTTCTCAAGAGGAAGTTTGAGGAGGTGGACGAGGACCGGAGCTACTCCTCGCCCTCCTCCCTCTCCTCCTCGGCCTACTCGGGCTGGGACTCTGAGGGGGAGAGCTGCTACTCGGACACGTTGGACTCCACCCCCAGCAACCCGGGCTCCCCCGCCAGCAGCTTCAGCAGTGAGTACACGCCGCGCGCGTCGTTGGCACCGCCAGCTCCCCTCGTGATGCCGATGGTGGCGCACACACCTTTATGCTTGTGCGGTGGGAGTCGGCCACCGGTCGTACCCCTTTTCCCCAACGCCTCTTAATTAGTTTTGGTTGATGGAGGGAGGGGGGGGGGGGGGGGGGGGGGGGGGGGGTGGGGGGGGGGGGAAAGGGGGGGGGGGGGGGTCGTTTCTGATTGGTTGTTTTACTTGGGGGTCCTAGTCATCCGGGGAGGAAACACAACTGGGGGCCCCCCGGAAGCGATGGAGTTGTTGGGGAGTACATTTCCGCTAGCGTCGGAGGTGGGGGTGGTGGTGGGGAGGAGAGGCTCACAGCACAGTAGGGCAGGGTGCCAGCCAGGGGGGAAGGGGTGCCAGATGCTGGGGGGGGGGAACACACAGCGCCTTGTCTGGGGCCCCTGGGTGCAGCTCCATTCAGCCCAGGTGCTGAATGAGACAGCCGTGGTGGTGGGTGTGGGTGGAACGGAGGGGAATGTGTCAGAAAGGAGAGGGGGAGGATGGTGCATGCAGGAACGCATTGAAGAGAGTCTATTGTCGGGGAAGCGTTTTAATTCTGAGTGTTTGTGTTGGATCAGAGGGCTGTTGGGCTTACTGCTGGGATCTTGAAGAATGCCAGCGTGAAGGAGAGCTTGGAAGAAAATGGGAGGGAGATGGCTAGAGAGGGAGAGAGAGAGAGAGAGAGAGAGAGAGAGAGAGAGAGAGAGAGAGAGAGAGAGAGAGAGAGAGAGAGAGAGAGAGAGAGAGAGAGAGAGAGAGAGAGAGAGAGAGAGAGAGAGAGAGAGAGAGAGAGAGGAGAGAGAGAGAGGAGGAGAGAGAGAGAGAGAGAGAGAGAGAGAGAGAGAGAGAGAGAGAGTAATTTGTCTCCAGCAGGTGTCATAAGCATGAGGAGACTTGATGGATGTTGGCCTGAGATTGTTTAGCTCATGTGTATGGCCGGCACGTGCCAGAGTGCGTACCTAAGGAGACTGGGAGTAAAAGACACTCGCTGGAAACTCGTGTGTTCCCACTGGTCTGTGGTCTGCCTACGAGAGGCAATATTCCTTTTTTTGGTTTCACCTGATTGTGGCTATATTTGATTCTGGATTTGCATTATGGGTTGATTTTTGCTTTGGCTAATGGCTATAACCCCTTATTATATGACAACGTAAAACTGCTACTTTTTTATTTTTTTACATGAATTGGCTCGAGTCGGGCGTTTCACCAAAAACAGGCGTCAGTTATTTTCCATAATGTTCTGTTCCTGAGACGTTGGAGCACATTTTGTCACAGGACAGCTCCTACCGTAGAAGACAAGTAGCCAAAGAATGACTCCCCCGGTAATCTAATCTAATTCACAACACATGGGGGAGAAGTCTTGATCCATCTCTGTTTACACAAGATAAGCATCACTGTGTTGACATCTCAAAGAAAGGAAAAAGAACAGCCACGCATGACCTTAGAAATAATAATGTTGTGTGTTCCTGTGCATTAGAAGTTGAATTAAAAGTTTAAAACGGTCAAAGCTCTTGTGCTTGTTCCCACATATGGTTGCACTTTGATGCCCATATGGTTTTATTGTATGTGGGGGGGGGGGGGGGGGGGGGGGGGGGGGGGGGGGGAACAGGCCTGTCTCTATGGGCCCTGAATGATTTTTGCAGAAGAAAGACCTTTTGACTTCTGCCAGTGACTGGCGGTCTGGGCTCCCTGTCGGTGCTGTCGCAGAGCAGAAAGATTGTTGTGGGTAGCTTTTATCCCGATCCTGAGAACTATGCAGTCTTGGCCCTTTGTCCAACTCCCTCCCCTCATCCTCCCCCATTCCCATCCTCTCTCCTCTCCCTCCCCCATCCCTTTCCGGAAGCCTCGAACATTGAGTTTTGTGATCCTGGCGGATCGCCTTCCTCTGCTCTTCTTGGCAGGCGGCGGGGGAGATTCCTGGGTTGGGTGGCTGCTTGTCACACAGGAGCACATGTGTGAACAAAAAAACACACCCACCCCGCACTCTGGATAACCATGTAGCTTCGCCTTCCCACCCATGGATGCAGGATGTGTCAAAGGAGCGCTGTTTATGCTGTCCCCTAACTGGGTACACTATAAGAACTGGATGGGGATGGAGTCGGATAGACGCTTCCTTGTTCACTGGGTCTGCACAGTGCAGAGGATGAGGTAGTGCTCCCTCTAGTGGCACAAAAGAGAACATTTGAAAGGAGGCTTTTGGTCCTGAGTCAACCGTCTCAGGCCTTGATGAGAACCGGGGGAAAAGGAGGTTAGGGTGTTGACTCCCAGGGGAAAGGCTCTGGGTTTGAACCCCAATGTCTGCAGTCTATCTGTAGACCTTCTTGAGAAAGACGCCAACCTGACATTTGCCCATGAATGATATATATTTGAAAGGAAAAGTCACTCATTTGCTTTGAATAAAAGCGTTTGCTGAAGGACTAAATGGTAGCGAATAGCAACCAGATAAGATCCGTCCCCTTTGACCCCCCCCCCTGCTGACCTCCTGGTCTCCTCCCGTCTCCACAGCCACGTCCATCCTGAAGAAAGCCAAGCGGCCGCGGCGGGGCAACGTCACCTTTGACCAGGTCACCGTCTTCTTCTTCCCGCGGTGCCAGGGCTTCACCAGCGTGCCCAGCCGCGGGGGCTGCTCGCTGGGCATGGTGCAGCGCCACTGCGACCTGCGCACCTACACGCTGGCCGAGTTCGCCGTGGAGCAGCGGCTCCTGCGGCGGGCCAAGGCGCTGGATCGCCTCCGCGAGGAGAAGCTGGAGGCACTGAGGCAGAAGGTGAGTTCAGCCCAGCCTTGTCCCCCGTCTTGTCCTACGAAATCCTTTCTCCCTTCCCCCCATCTTCCGTTTCCCTTTTCCAGAAGTCTGAAGAACATTCTTCATTGCTTTTTCGGATGGAGGACTCTAGTGCCATACCGGGCACTAGAGTCCTCCGTCCACCTGCTGTGACCCGCAGGGAGCCCAGCTTGACCGTGTCTTTCCCTCGACAGCTGACCAAGAACGGCACGCAGGACTGCGAAGCGGCCGAGCGTCTGACCGTGGACGACGTGCCCGACGAGGAGATGGACCTGAGCGGGGCCAGCCCGGACGAGGGCCCCTTCCTGCACCCGTACGCGTCCAAGCAGCGCCACACACTCCTCAAGGCGGCCGGCGTCAAGAAGATCGACAAGGAGGAGAAGAGGCAGCTGCACGAGCTGCGCCTGTCCCGGGAGAAGTGCGGCTGCGACTGCCAGGGCTTCTGCGAGCCCGAGACGTGCGGCTGCAGCCTGGCTGGCATCAAGTGTCAGGTACGAGGAGCCACAAACAATCCCTCGCTACTTCCTGGCCGGGATACACTGATTCTCCCAGCGGGGCTGTCACTCTGCGCAGATGATGTGGTTATTATGCACGTCTGCATTCAAACTGTGTCTTGTAACGACGACACTATGTGTGATATTCCAAACCCGATCACTAACATGCTTTTTTCTTCCTTCTTCAGATGGATCATTCCTCCTTCCCATGCGGCTGCACCAAGGACGGCTGTGGGAACATGGAGGGCCGCATCGAATTCAACTCCACCCGCGTGCAGACGCATTACATCCACACCATCATGAAGCTGGAGCTGGAGAAGAAGCTGGAGGAGCACTCGGGCACCGAGGAGGAGGAGGAGGCGGCGGCGGCGGCAGTGTCCACGGAGGCCCCCAGCCAGCACCCCCCCGCGACGGCCTGCCCCACGTTCCCCAGCCAGTCAGAGAACAGCTGCAGCAGCGACATGACCGACTCGTCAGAGTCGTCGTCGTCGGCCCACGGCGAGGGGCCCCGGGCCGGAGATTGCCAGCATCAGGTGTCCCTGGACATGGACGACCGGGGCCTGAGCCACATCCTCAGCTTCAGCGACCAGGACCACGACACCTGCTGCTGGAGGAGCAGCAAGGTGCCGGCAGAGGAAGAGGAGGAGGAGGAGGACGAGGAGGAGGACGTGGTCGGTAATGACCGACAGCGGCGGCGGCGGCGGCAGCAGGCGTTCAGCGGCGCGGCCGACTCGCCTGTCGTACACGGCGGCGGGCTGGGGTACTCCGCGGACGACTACACAGACAATCAGGCCAAGGCCATCTCGGAACTGTTGGACGAGAACGCCAACCAGGGCAACGCGCTCTTCCACAGCGGCAGCGTGCCCCGCACGCCCTCACCGTCGTTCGACCGATCGGCCAACTACGACATGGACCTCAGCCTGTCGTCGGAGTCAGACCTGGAGTTCTTGGACGGCTTCCCGTGCCTGGGGCCCAGTTCGCTGTACAACTCCCTGAAGGAGTACGAAAACATGGACAACTTCTTTCAGTTTCAGTTGCCTAGTTACCCCAGCCTTCCGCAGGCCAGCGATCCCGGGACCAGCCTTCTGGAGTCCCTGATTGGCCTCTCGGAATCCGTCCCCGAACCACCCGCCACTTTTACGGACAATCAACTGTTGGAAGAAGCCATGAAGCTGTCTGTAATGGAATCTGTGAAAGTTTAACCAACAGAGAAAAGAAACTTGATGTCTGAAGGCCTAAAGAAAAAAAAGTGGAGTTAGGGGGGACTGTACATGCACATACGATGTCAATGTAAACTTTACTTTATGTTGGTGGAAGCTGTGATTTTCCCCCTCTTGCCTGAATAATGTTTTGATTCCAGACTTGCCTTCTAAATGTAAGCAGTGGAGAGATGATCGCTGTGTGGAATGGCAGCTAGTGTTTCAGTAGTGACGAGTAAAAACAAAAGAACACAATTCTCAATTCGACCAGCTTACCTGAGCCTTTATAAATAAATAAAAAGCAACGATGGCTTTCAATTCCTATGGAAGCTTCTTATTTCACCAAACAACCACCCCAAACATTTTGGTAAGAAGGCATCAACCTTACTGGGACAAGGTTGGGGGAACGTTGATATGGCCGAATGTGCACCTCAGGGACCTTTTTCTAGCTTTCGGAGGCAATTTACGATCACCCTTGCAGTGTTGGGTATGGTTATTGCCTTTTTGCATAGAAATCACAAATTAAATGACACCCTAGTCCTAACGGGCACCACCCTTATTTGGGCTCCGTAACTTGGTGCCATGATCCAATTGGGACATGCTCAATGCATTGAATCCACAGGACAGATTTTTTTAATTGTGTCCCCCCCCCCCCCCCCCCCCCCCCCCCCCCCCCCCACACACACACACACACGATTGACCCCTAAGAATCCTGTACGGTACAGAGATCCCTCTGAAAAGCTCCTCAATCCGCACTTTACCTGAAAAAGAGTTATGTATGAAAAACTTAAAGGCAGCGTTTGGGTTCTCTGGGGGTTGATACAGCAGAAGACATGCTAAATTCTGGAGCTTATTTATAACTTGGGTCATTCGACAAATTATAAAGAGGACACGACGGTAGAGGCTGTAACTATGAATATCTTTTTCTCCTTTTTAAGTTATTATTTTCTCCTTTTTATGATTTCATTGTATTTATTTCCGATCAAAGCCTAAACTTTTCATCCAAGCAGCACTGTGGTTCTGATATTTCACCTCCGAGTGCGATCTCTATTGCCTTCTTTGTTTCCCCCGTTCGCCCCCCCCCCCCGTCGTGGCACGGCCAATACTGCGGGGGGAGACGGGGTTCACGAGGCCATCAGAAATAAGTATTTAATATCTATTCTGTTATTACCTTTTTCTTATTTTAATTTTATTTTAATTGGTAACTTATTACGTCATTTATTTTATCGGCTTTAGTAATTTAATTGAATAGGATTTTTGGCAATAATAAGGGGGTTAATGAGAGGTTTACGGGGTGGTCTTATCAGCAAGACAGGTCCACTACTGGCACAGTGCTTCCTCTTGGACTGAGTACTGTGGAATCCCCACCCCTGCACTCATTTTGCTGATTCACTAAATTATGGGCCATTTATATTGCTGCCAATTGTAACATTAGAAAAAAATTACACTAATATTTTGTAAAACTAATTTATGTAGTTCGACAACAGAATTCTAATCACTGACAAATTGAATATTTTATTAACAAAGTGAAAACAAGGAGTAATTTTCAATCTTGGGAGAGAAAAAGAATGACCTTTGTAATATATGAAATTATAGAGAAATGTATTGTACCTATTAAGGCAGTCGCTGTCTAACATTCTTCAAGTATTTTTCATTGCCATCTTAATGGTGAAATATCCTTGGAAAAGAAACATGCCACTGAAACTCAATGAATTGCAAAGATCAATTTGATTGTACTCCTAATTTTCTTGGGAAGACGTTGACTTGGCTCACAGTTAACTTGTAAATGGAACATTGAAATTAGCTTGTTGTTTTTGTTTTTATTTAAGATAAAAACTGCATATGTTATACATTTTTTTATCAAAAAAACGGACCCCGAAACAAACGGTTTCCAACAGCAGGACCTTTCTAAAAGGTGACGCAGCTATCACGGGCCACTAGGGGGAGTTGTTGTACATACCTGTCGGCCCCCTTTCTACAACCGTTTCTACAGTCACCCTGGACCCTTTAGGAGTCGTGCATGCAGCTCCCATTTGTTTAAAGTTATTCCGATTTATTGTATACTTTTTTTCAAAACGTGCAATGTGCACATTGGAATTGTATTACTCACTATTTGCCTTTTTTTCTTATTTTTACATGTTGAAATCCTCCTGATGTATCTTCTTAATGCCATGAAGAGGGCACTGCATTTTTGCAAGTAAACGTTTTGTTTGTCTTGTATAAAAAAAAACATCGAATTTCATGAATACATGGCAGCAGTTGGTATTAATGTATTGTATTACACTATTTTTAATTATTTTTCAAACAACGTGTCTTATTTTTTGCTTTTGTGTTGTATATATTTCAGCTTGAATGGTACGATGGAGCAAAGCCAGCTGCTTATTTTTACATATTCACTCTTTAACCTGCCATTCAAAAACTTGTTCTTTCATCCAAGCCATTTTGACAGCTTGTCCCTCCAAATAAAAAAAAAGTTTCTTAATTCCTTGATTCTGTGTCGTTTGTTTGCCGTTGTCTTAAAGTTCCTTTTGATGCATATGTTTGTTTTCATTTAGTTTAAAAGTTAAACTATTCAAGTTTTTTAAATGATTAAAGGACGGATGGTGAAATAAACCCCAATCAAAACTAGAGGGGTGGATTTTCTATAGAAAATGTCATGTCAATGTGCATCTGGGACCATGTGCTAACTACTAAAATCAGATTATCATGAAGTATACTTAACAAATAAATGTACTTAAATTATTTTTTAAGAATGGGTATTACCTTTGTGTTGGGAGTCAAACACCAGCCGCTGGAGTATAAAGACAGTTGTAGCTTAGTGTTCTACTTTTCTAAGGAATCATTCTACTTATACTATTACTAGTACTTATTATTGTTTCTATTCAAGGCATTTTGAAGCCCCAACAAACAACCGTGTGCCACTGAAGTGGAGACCCGGTGGGGTTGTTGACGGAAGAGATGAGTGGAAAGGGCTCATGCTCTCCTGCCTCACAGGTATGAGGTTCTGAGGTCCAGCCCGACAGCGACCTCCAATAGTACAATCTGTAAAAATTTTAAATTGCTTATAGGTATTAATTAGGCATTGCAAGGGAAGAATCATATATCTTCCAGGGAAAGATAGAAAGTTCCATTCCCAAAGCCTTCTTTACAAGGCAGTTACCATATCAATAAAAGTATACATTACTTGAAATAGATACTAAATAACCGAGCCTGGTCCAGAAGAATCTGTGAGGTCATGTTTTATTTATAGACAGATTTCTTGCTGACCTTGCCCGGGTCGAGCCAATCACAATCGCTTATTTACTTTGGGGCGGCTTTGCGCCATCGAGGAATTTTCCTAAACAACCAAGATGGCTGCCGCTGATGTGTCACACATTACATTGCTCTGATTGGTTGTAGGTCTATCCAACTGCATCCAGAGGCATTTGGTCTGCATCTATTGATAATGCACTTTGAAAATAAAGAATGTCCTGATATGAGAGGTTCCAGACTAATTACCAAATTGGTCTCGATGTCAGGCTATAAATAACCCTAAAACTGACTTGATTGCAATTGTGGCAAGTGTGTTTGAATGAGTCCCAAGGTATTAAATTCAATCCCAAATGGCTTACTGTCACACACCTTACTAGAATCTTGTGTTTTGCTCTTATGGGACATATTTTCATCTTAAATGCATGTAGCTTGATATTTAAGATGCTCAATATTTAGCAGCTTAAATTCCAGCAGTTTGACAATCGAAGGAGTTTAAATAGTTTAAATATTTGTAAAGCAAGAGAACAGAAATGGAATTAAATGTAAGTCAGGTTTGACAACTTTTGATAAAAAAAATCGAAGCAGCTTGAATTAAGAAAGCTTAGTTTTAAGCATTTTTATTTTAAGATGCCTAAAAGCAAACAGTTAATTTTAATCAGCTTGAAATGAATCAGCTTGACATTTAGGCTGTTTAATACTAGCTTAATCTGTCCTGTAGCTTAAGTAGCTTGATTTTGAGCATGGTGAACATCAGATATCTCAACCCATTGTATAGGTTATATGCGATACAGAGCAGAACCAAGCAGGTGGAGGTCGGGGTGGTGGTGAGCAAAATTCTGCTCAGCAAACTGAACTTCACAGATTGTGTGTTTGAGATGAAAGGTCTTAAATTGACCACCTATCTGTGTGCGTGCGTTTGATTGGACCACGTTAGCCAGTCAGCTTATAGGGGGCCGCATGACTAGAGTCTCCCGCCAGAACTAGCTACGCCTATTTTCTATGACCAGCTCAAAGGTTACAATTAACATTATACCAAGAGCAGAGTAGTTCAGATCGAGCAACCTGATTGGTCAACCAGATATTAAGAATCTGATCAAATTAGCATAACAGCTCACCTAGCCATGCTCAAATGAGAAATGTCTAATAAGTGTTAATATTACTCCACCATTGATCAAACACATTTGGGCTCACTTAAAAATCCATGTGAAATTAGCGGACGTAGTTGCAAATCTTTCAAAAGAAAAACATTTTCAGCGAATATCTTATTTGCAGCAACATTGAGCTAACAACACATTTTTCTGGTTTTATTTGTGGTATTTTTACAGATTGGGAAATCCCACGTTCTCTAGAATATTAGCTCAAGTTGGCTGGCTGTCTCTACAACAGGGACTTGAAAGTGTCTCCATTGCTAGCTCACTACTAAGGTCTACCCTACTAGCAGGAGTAGTAAACTACCATTGCATTGCATAGGAGTCTACGGACATTACTGATTTTCTTCCAGGTATTAGTCAAATCCCACGTAAATTGGATAATAAGTTATTTCTTTTGAGAGCCAATTGGCCCACAATATGACTACATTCTCAGTACATATTTTATTTTGATATATTTTATTTGATTGGCTAGCTTGGTTAGGAACAAGGTGCAACCGCAATTGTTCTTAACCCCACCACTGTCGTGCTAATAAGGACAGTAAAGCACACCCACTCCAAACCATAACCCTAATACCAAACACTAACCCCTTAAAACAAAACCCTAATACGAACCCTAACCCTGAAACCAAACCCCTTAAAACAAAACCCTAATACGAACCCTAACCCTGAAACCAAACCCCTTAAAACAAAACCCTAATACGAACCCTAACCCTGAAACCAAACCCCTTAAAACAAAACCCTAATACGAACCCTAACCCTGAAACCAAACCCCTTAAAACCAAACCCTAGTACGAACCCTAACCCTAAAACCAAACCCCTTCAAACCAAACCCTAGTACGAACCCTAACCCTAAAACCAAACCCCTTCAAACCAAACCCTAATACGAACCCTAACCCTGAAACCAAACCCCTTAAAACCAAACCCTAATACGAACCCTAACCCTGAAACCAAACCCCTTAAAACAAAACCCTAATACGAACCCTAACCCTGAAACCAAACCCCTTAAAACCAAACCCTAATACAAACCCTAACCCTGAAACCAAACCCCTTCAAACTAAACCCTAATACGAACCCTAACCCTGAAACCAAACCCCTTAAAACAAAATCCTAATACGAACCCTAACCCTGAAACCAAACCCCTTAAAACAAAACCCTAATACGAACCCTAACCCTGAAACCAAACCCCTTAAAACAAAACCCTAATACGAACCCTAACCCTGAAACCAAACCCCTTAAAACAAAACCCTAATACGAACCCTAACCCTGAAACCAAACCCCTTAAAACAAAACCCTACTACGAACCCTAACCCTGATACCAAACCCCTTAAAACAAAACCCTAGTACGAACCCTAACCCTGAAACCAAACCCCTTAAAACAAAACCCTAACACGAACCCTAACCCTGAAACCAAACCCCTTAAAACAAAACCCTGATACGAACTCTAAACCTGAAACCAAACCCCTTAAAACAAAACCCTAATACGAACCCTAACCCTGAAACCAAACCCCTTAAAACCAAACCCTAATACGAACCCTAACCCTGAAACCAAACCCCTTAAAACCAAACCCTAATACGAACCCTAACCCTGAAACCAAACCCCTTCAAACCAAACCCTAATACGAACCCTAACCCTGAAACCAAACCCCTTAAAACAAAACCCTAATACGAACCCTAACCCTGAAACCAAACCCCTTAAAACAAAACCCTAATACGAACCCTAACCCTGAAACCAAACCGTTAACCGTAAATATCATTCATGGTCGGGTGTTCGTGTTCTAGGACCCGTGTTTTTTCAAAACCTTCAAGACAGACATAAAATCGATCCATCTATCTATATCTTGTTCATGCTAAATGAGACCTGTATATACTAGGCTTCAAAATGTTGTCAAATGGGGCGGAGGGGCTGATTGTTTAAGTTTGACCCCCTGTGACCGGGCCCCCTGTGACCGGGCCCCCTGTGACCGGGCCCCTTGTGACCGGGCCCCTTGTTACCGGGCCCCCTGTTACAGGGCTAAGTGGTACAACGTCTTCGTCCGGGGTTCAAGTTTTGCCAAATACTGTGACCTCTGACCCTTGTACTCCCTACCTCTGCATGGAATGTCAAATATGCTGAAATAGTAACCAATGTTTGCATGCATTCCTACGTGAATTTGCTGAGTCTGAAAAACACACATTTTTGTCAATAACTCAAAAAACCGTCTTAAAATTTTAAATACAATCACACTGCACCGGACTGAGAGAACTTTTGGCTCTTGGTCGGGTGTCGATACCTTGACAACTGTTGAGACACAAGTGATATCAATGGTGTGTTTTCCTTGCAACCACACTTAAAACATGTGTAACATCTGCGCAGAATGCAGAGTAAAATACATTTGTATGTCGATAACCTAGGACACATACAGTATACTGTTGCTGTACGTAAATGTGTCTTCACAGCCAGTATATGCTAACTTGTTCTATAATGATAGAAATGAAGTGATGTCAAACTGACACTTAGCTACCACAGTAAACACTGCTCTGGAAAGAATGTAGAAAACGGCCTTAGGGATGCTAGGAATGTAGCCATGCTACTGAAAGGACACGACTGTCCTGTTTAATTTGAACCTGCAGCAATGCTACCCCCCACTGGTTCAAATAACAACAGCAAGCAAAGCTCTAGATTATTTATTTCAGTCACTCGGCAGCAGAAAGAGGAAAATGTGTATTTCAGGCTCTGTAATCGCAGTGTAACGTCTGTTACTGTGTATAAACACGGGAAGTGTTTCTAGCTCTTTATAACCTGTAAAAAAAAGAGAAGAAAACAGAACAAGTGTATTAACTGAAAGACGTGGAAAAGTTGCACATTCATGAACTGGAACATTTTAACATTGACCAATACTGGGTATGTAAACCTAACAAATAACTGGGCCATGTCAGAGCACCCACGGTTAGTTTAGTGACTTTACCAATCATGACTACGCCGCTGCACAATTCTGAACAGAACACACCAATATCTACTGTTTGTTTAGCTGTGAAATTAAATACATACATGAACCAATTTAAACATTGACATTCAATGAATCAGCCATCCAATCAGCTTACTGCATATATCCAGTCCAGGAAGGAGGATACGCGTGTGAAGACGGTGGGTTTGGAGTACTGGTTGCAGTCTCCAGATGGGCCGTAGCTGACCACACCATGGACCTTCCATTCCCCGTCTGTTAAGCAGTTCAGAGGGCCGCCAGAGTCCCCCTGATCACGCCATATACACATACATATCAACACAAGGTATAGATAGAGGTGGTCTTTGTCCTTTGGAAAAAAAATCCCATTAGACAGAGATTTTACTACAGTCAACATTAACAGCTCATTTTAATTCCTCACAATCTCCAAATCACAGGCCTACATATTTAGGCATTGAAGTGAACACCTCAGAATAAATTGAATGCTGTTATTGAAATTTCTCATTCATAATGTATTTTTGACTTATTTTGTTATTTGATATTATTTGAGTTTCTTTATATATATATCATGCAACGTAGTCCACCCCTTGCGTTGTTTTAGTAATATAATGGTCCAGAAAAGTGTGTGAAATACCTGCCGGCAATTGGGGGGTCCCCCTTACGTAGTGCTCCAGTATTATGAAGTAAAGACTCAACCAGTGGCAGCTCCTGAGCTGGCCGCTTGGTGGTGCAAAGTGAGCGGATGTATGTGAGCACCCGCAAGGTATGAGTGCGAACGTGTTTGTCACTGTTTCTAAAATAAGACTTGTCATTTACTGAAAACCTGTTAAATTCTATGTTTTAACCTCGAAGTGCCTCGGAAAAGACAATTGGTCACGAGAAGGGGAACCCCGCGGCGAGGTGTGTGTGGGGAGCTCCGTTTGGGCAGCGAACGGAGTCCGAAAGAAGAAGGTAAGGCTTCTCGGACACTTCAAGGTTAGGGATTGGATTGAGGACAATGTGCAACAGCGCCACTCCTGGAAGAAGGCCTTACCAGAAACAACCGGGTATTCAATAGCAATATAAGAGGAAACGTCACAATAATATTTTTTCTGTAGCCTATTCATATTTGTGAATACGTGCCTGCAATTTGAATAATGAATAATGGGCATTTTAAAATTTATTAAAAAAATTGTGACAATTGGAAGGGAATTCTTTTTTTCAAGATCTTTAAGAGACCCCCTAAAATGATTATTATGAGTATTTCGCACCCTGGTCCAGAATGACTTTGTTGTGCATTTGATAAAAAAAAAAAAAAAAACAACAACACTTTGACTACATTTAGTATTGACATTAAGCTTTCTCTCCCCAGGTAGTACCTGGCACCCAGAGATGAGGCCGTCCCCCCCAGCACAGATCATGGTCTTCAGGGCCAGGCTGCCCCACCACTCGTGGGTGGAGCAGAGGGAGTGCTCCACCACAGCGATGGGGGACTGCTGGAGCACATCGGGGGCGCCTCCGATAGCTGGGGACAAGGAGAAGAGGTTCAAGCATAGGTGTATGCACAGCGAAGGACTCGCTGAACATAATTTCATAGGATAGTATGTGTGAAAATTAATGTGTGTGTGTGTGTGTGTGTATGTATTTGCATACGCTTGTGTGTGTGTGTGTGTGAGCATGTCAATGTGACTGACTGTGTGTGTGCGTGTGTGTATGCATAAGCGTGTGTGTGTGAGAATGTCAATGTGACTTTGACTGTGTGTGTATGTGTGTTTGTTTGCATAAGCTTGTGTGTGCGTGTGTGTGTGTGCGTGCGTGTGCGTACGTTAATGTGTGTGTGTGTGTGTGTGTGTGTGTGTGTGTGTGTGTGTGTGTGTGTGTGTGTGTGTGTGTGTGTGTGTGTGTGTGTGTGTGTGTGTGTGTGCGTGCGTGCGTGCGTGCGTGCGTGCGTGCGTGCGTGCGTGCGTGCGTGCGTGCGTGCGTGCGTGCGTGCGTGCGTGCGCTTGTACTGACAGTCGATGAGCCCCCAGCCGGTGATGAAGCAGGTGTAGTCGTGAGGCAGCATCTGGTCAGGATATGGCATGTTGGCGATCTCCACGAAGCCACTGTTGTACACGGGAGTGGCCAGCCTCAGCAGGGCGATGTCATTTCTAACACCGCGGCAAAAAGCAAAACCCAACTCAACAAATCTCATCTCAACAAAACTCAAAACTTTCCTTAACACATCAATTCTCAATTGTCTTTTGTGGGACTAAACTTGAGTCTATTCCTATGTTTTGGTTGTGTGGTGTTAATGTGGTTTCAGTGCTAAATAGGTTAAACAGACACCAGTATGAGAAGTATGAGAATCAGAGTATGATCAATATAATCAGCGCACACCACCACCACCACCACCACCACAGCACAACCTTCGTTAGTATGAGGCGTGATGTGTGTAGGAATTGAACATGGTCTGATAATATGTTCTTTCTTGACTAAAACGGGGACGTTTGGTTTCACCCCTTGGCCAGGTCTTCGTTCCAGTCGGGATGCACAGTGATTCGCTCCACCCCCACGAACTGCTCCGTGCCGTCGTACTCGTAGATGTTATGTTCTCCGGCGACCACGCGGTACAGAGCAGCGTCCGGGCTGGTTCATACGAGGAAAAACCAAGACATAACTAATCAAACAAAGATTAATCTAGCAAAAAATAAATAAAACACCTATAGATATAATTATTCATACATTTTATATATCATATAGTACAAACTAATATACATAAAATCACTGGGTATAATATGAACTCTTGTCAGCTTACAAAAAAACCCACAAAGGATGTTGTCATATAGCATTTTGTATAAAACATGAGCCTCACCTTAAAATGCAATGAGCAGCCGTCATGACGTAAGAGGCACCAATGAGAGAGCCTCCACAGATGTGGTAAAAGTAAGTGTCATCATATAGGTTCATTTGGAGAGAAATCTGGCAGGAGAGACAGTGTGATTTGGATGGATCGTACTCGGATAGTTCAGAGACTCTACATTTATCTATCTACTGAAAAATAACTCACAATCACAAGTCTGATTCAAATGTCAATTGCCTGTATAAAAGATACTTATAGGTTAGAAACAAAGAGTTCAATATCTGGTGTGGTCTCACTTGGCAGTAGATACAAATTAAAGTTAAACATTCAAGTTTAAAATCTGCCCAAAATCACATTACACTTCCCCAGAGACTACTTTTTTACCTGCCATTTCCAGGAGTTTGGCTGTGCATCATGGCCGCCTATCACCCGCTCATTGTGCACGTTGTGGTTGAACGGCACCTCGGCACATGTCAACCCTGAGCACAGAGCAACCACAGCGGCTTCAATGTTGAGTCAATGGCAGAACACAATGTTAAGTTTCCACAAGATGCCTCACCCCTACATTGCTCAATAAATTCACTAATTCGCTTTGGATTAAAGGGTCATCTACAATGGACCAAAAATAAATGCGTTAATATAACACTAAAGAGATGGGATTAACCGTGAGCTTACCGATGAGGGCAACCAGAGCAACAAGTAGCATCATCTTGGTAGAAAGTGATCAGGGGGTGATGGCCGTGGCCGTTTTATATTGACTAGAGACCGTCAGATATTATCTAACCAATCATGAAGGCTATTAACAGCATTTCAGTTGCTGGCACATTCAAATAAAAGTTGTTTAACTTGTTCAGCCCAGCCCCAAAACACACATCCCACGATGGCAGCGATTCGGAAATGAGTCAGGGGCATAGATCATGAAGTTGATTTGTAATTTAGAAATGTTAATTTAAAAACAAATAACTAGACCTAGTTTTTTTATGTGTAATGTTTAAACAATTAAAGCTACTGATGTTAACTATAAATGACTTAGGACATGGTTTCAACAATGTCACGTAACATTTTATCTTTGGTTGCTGGGAATTAACAGATGCGGTGGCTGGAGACCAAGGTCAGGTTTGTAGCAAAAGGCTGATTAAAAAAATAACAAACTGTTCCACACAACTTGTGAAATCACTGATGCAACACTTGGGTATATTTGTGCCATATGAAAGACTATTTTGCATGTAGAAATTTAATAAAGAAAAAAAAGGTAGCGTAAACAATGAGACTTTCTGCGAAAGGATACGGACATAGCAATACAACAGATTTCAGTAAAGACTTGAGGTTGGAAGGGTGACCCCATCCTAGGATGGGGTCCTTTTAAAAGTCTCACACTATTAAATATACATTTTAGTCAAGAACCAGAAGGAAAACTTGTAGTTTCCAAAACAGCAATTATCCAAACTATTTTCCATTGAAAAATAAATTAACAGATTTAATTGGCATCTTTGCATCAGGGCCATCTCTTTAGAAACCGGTCCGTTTAGAAGCACTTCCTGTGGACAATGCTGGGCCCAGACTCGTCGTACTCCTGCTTGCTGATCCACATCTGCTGGAAGGTGGAGAGGGAGGCCAGGATGGAGCCTCCGATCCACACCGAGTACTTCCTCTCCGGTGGGGCGATGATCTTGATCTTCATGGTGGACGGGGCCAGGGCGGTGATCTCCTTCTGCATGCGGTCGGCGATACCGGGGAACATGGTGGTGCCGCCGGACAGCACCGTGTTGGCGTACAGGTCCTTGCGGATGTCCACGTCGCACTTCATGATGCCGTTGAAGGTGGTCTCGTGGATGCCAGAGGACTCCATGCCCAGGTACGAGGGCTGGAAGAGGGCCTCGGGACAACGGAAGCGCTCGTTGCCGATGGTGATGACCTGGCCGTCGGGAAGCTCGTAGCTCTTCTCCAGGGAGGAGGAGGTGGAGGCGGTGGTCATCTCCAGCTCGAAGTCCAGGGCCACGTAGCACAGCTTCTCCTTGACGTCACGCACGATCTCACGCTCCGCTGTGGGCATGATGAAGCACAAGATTAGCCAGAAGGCGTTTTTCCCTGGATGGAAGACATTTGCCATACTAGTTATACTGGAGGTTGTTAAAAATCTACAAATTGTTGTGCAGAAAACCAAGTAACTAGGTTGTTAAAGAGATCAAAAAGGTTTCTCCTTGATCTTTTTTTTTTATGCTGCAACCAGGCTCTCAGGCCACAACAGAAAGAAACCATGCACACAATAAGTAACTCCAAAGGTTTTAAACAAAAGAGCGGTTTACCAAATAATCCTATGATGTGTGTAGGTCTGGAACAGCTGCAGTCAAGTGTTGCGGGTGTGTGGATGCATGAAACATGTATTGTGGGAATGTTGTGGATACAAAAACAAAAGGCAACCAAATAGTAACTGGACTGCTTGTGAAGAATATAGAGAAGACCCATGTGGCAGAACTTCTAGACTGCAGGGAAAGCCTGCCCAGGTGAACCACATCATCTGATGAACCTCAGTTCCACCCACGAGTCTCTACAAGCATCAGGTAACCAGATGCCGGGACCAGTAGACCGAGAGGGCCGTCACAGAAGCCACACCAAAGTCTGACTGTATACTTCGTTCGAAGCTTCACTTGAAAGGCACTTTCGATAAGATATGCCAAAAGAACCACCATTAACATAAGGTCCGGGGGGGGGGGGGGTCCCTACCTGTGGTGGTGAAGCTGTAGCCGCGCTCAGTCAGGATCTTCATGAGGTAGTCCGTGAGGTCCCGGCCGGCCAGGTCCAGCCTGAGGATGGCGTGGGGCAGGGCGTAGCCTTCGTAGATGGGCACCGTGTGGGTGACGCCGTCACCCGAGTCCATGACGATACCGGTGGTGCGACCGGAGGCGTACAGGGACAGGACGGCCTGGATGGCCACGTACATGGCGGGGGCGTTGAAGGTCTCAAACATGATCTGGGTCATCTTCTCCCGGTTGGCTTTGGGGTTGAGGGGGGCCTCTGTGAGCAGAACGGGGTGCTCCTCCGGGGCCACACGCAGCTCGTTGTAGAACGTGTGGTGCCAGATCTTCTCCATGTCGTCCCAGTTGGTGACGATGCCATGCTCGATGGGATACTTCAGCGTCAGGATGCCCCTCTTGCTCTGGGCCTCATCACCAACGTAGCTGTCCTTCTGGCCCATGCCAACCATCACACCCTGATGTCTCGGGCGGCCCACGATAGAGGGGAACACAGCACGGGGGGCATCGTCGCCAGCAAAGCCAGCTTTGCACATGCCAGATCCGTTGTCAACTACCAGCGCTGCGATTTCTTCCTCCATTTCTGCGTTGGGTTGAGTTGAGTGACTAGCCGGGGTGGCTTGGGAAGAAAGGCCACAGGTTAGTGCAATACAAGCGACAAGATACCACTGTGATTTTACAAGCTCAATCTTTAAGAGTAAGGCTAATCTGTTGTCTTGGTTGCATGAGTTCAACATTCATAATACACAATACATACTGTATATTGACAAAAAGAGCCTATTATATTTCATACTGCTATTTAACAAACTATCATACTTAGCTCTGCGCAGGCTTGGTCCTCGGGCAAAACGCTAAGGAACAGGTGTCAAGACAGCTGTTTATATCTGTAGTAATTGGGAGATACCAACTTCTGTTGATGTGTAGGGGTTCCCACAATAAGATATATTGTCCTAAAATATGTTGACTTAAAATGTAAAAGTGGTTCAAGTTCATGTCCAGTTAATGAGGGAAATATGAATTCAGAACATTATTTGAATATTGATGCATTTTTTTTTTATTGTTAGACCTTCCTGTGTAAATGTGTCTGGACACATCAGTAGACTGTTTGTCTTGGACGCACTTGATGCTTTTGTCTCTCTGGAAAACGCTTTATTTAATTAATTAATCCAACAAATGTTTGGAATCGACATGTGTCTTGTGTGCCATACCAAGTCGATCACTCACACTAATGTTAACAGCTTTCTTCGAGTGAGTTATATGTCAAATGAACGTTTAAAATGGTTGGTCTCTTCTGGCACTAACTTACTGGGTGTTAACCTTGGTAGAGTATCGTTAGTTACTAATCTCACCAAAACAAGTTATGTCTCCTACTCCACAGTGGCACAGCCCAACAATGTTTTTCCTTATACAATTTAGCTACTAAAGAATGCCACATATTGTGGCACATCTGCGTGCAAAATACGAGCATAGTCAAAATAATAAGCGCTCACTGCAAATAAACGTGTGGTGATGCACCTGCTCAGGACAGGTAATCAAACGTGTAGTGGTCGATTGTGTCAGGTTTCTTCGTCGTTTATTATAAATTTGACCGATAATATTTCAGCGCAATTAACTGTGATTGTATTTTTGTTGACACGTGTAACTACGTGTGTGTATTCGGCTGTGTTTATTTGCATCGCTGGGCAAAAACTCGATGTACCGGTCATCTTTATTTATTAGTTTGGTCTTCACGTGGTTTCCTCCTGTCAACCCACCTCGCCCCAGCTGGTAGCTGATAGCTACCATTAGCCTGTGTACGTCCCCTGGCCAGTAATGGCAGTACATTCTCTCTCCGTAACACACATGTCGTAAGGTTTAGTGCGGGGCAGTGTTTGTTTGCTATGGGGTTGACGCAGAGTTCATTTTTGTCGGACGGGGGCAGTAACAGCGGATACCATGTACACGGGGTACGTTGTGTTGCGTTTATTTGATCTGGTAGGAAGTTGCCGAGCCAGGGTTTTTCCATCTTCCACGGCACGTGTTCTGAAAAACAATTAAGTGTTTAGTACGAAGTCGTAGAAGTCGCTAAGTGTGATGTACGTAAACGACGAGCTTATATTGTAGAAAGGTGTAATCATTTAATGGTAGCGATTAGTCTAGACTCCCTTCACTTTGCATGACTAATGTGATGAGGTGGCACTCGGTTCATATCCGGGCCAAGCGTGTAAAACGCTCAATATTCCTACACCGACGTCCTATATTGGCTTCCAATGTAAACAAACGACGAATGCCTTCACAGTACGCTACAGCATTTAAACCAACGCCTTCAGTTCACACAGTCAGCACGATGTGAGGAGTTGCTGTTGCAGTTCTCTTTGCTCACTGTAATGTGCTACTCTGACACACGGTGGCGACAGAGTAAAAGAACTGCCCAGTCTGATCTTTTTGTTTCGCATTTCAGGTACAGGAGAACTCCCCTGCCCACTTGGCGGGAGTGGATCCCTTTTTTGATTTTATTCTCTCAATAGGAAATACCCGTCTTGTGAGTAAACCATATTCAATTCTTCATATTACCAGCTGTCAAAGAATTAAGATGCTGAAAAACACATGTACATGTTTGTCCCTAATACCACCAGAATAAAGAGAGCGACTTGTTGAAAGACCTTTTGAAAGCCAATGTGGAGAAACCAGTCAAACTGGAGTTGTACAGCATGAAGACCCAGAGGGTGCGGGAGCTGGAGGTGGTGCCCAACAATATGTGGGGGGGGCAGGGTCTGCTTGGGGCCAGTGTGCGCTTCTGCAGTTTTGAGGGGGCCAACGAGAACGTCTGGCATATCTTGGTAAGGACACATGGTTACGACGCTTTGAGTTCTAAGTACATTTGGAAAAAGAACAAGCAAGCAATTAACTAGCCAAACGTCCAAATGGGCCCTTTTCTCCCACAGTGGTAGCTCTTAACGTTACTAATAAGTCAGTTTGATTTAGGCATACCAGTGCACCAGTATAGACACAAAGACATAAATTAAACAGACCTAATATTATAATTACAGAAACAGGAATTTACTTTACCCTACTATTGACGACCTGTGAAAAGTGTCCATGAAGAAGGATAAGTGTAGTAGTTCGGGTCTTTGACCCCCAGCCAAAAGGTACTGCGTTTGATTGAATGTTTACAGTCGGCCTGGAGGCATACTTGAGCAAAACGCCTCATCCCTGCTCATTAATGGCAAACCATTCAGTCTCTCTCCCCCCTCGTCAGGATGTAGAGGAGCGTTCTCCGGCCTCCTTGGCCGGCCTTCAGGCCTATCACGACTACATCGTGGGAGCTGACCAGGTGTTGCAGGAAGTAGGTCTTTGTTTCTTTATCAGTCAAGCAATATGTCAATCAATCGGCCAACTTTACAAATGGAGGCAAACAGGCACAGAGTATGGATGCAACGAGAGACCGGCCGTGTAGGGTTGAAAGACTTTAATACAGTTCAGTTCTTTTTATAAATGTAATTTCTTTGTTTCCCTGTCTTAAAAAGGGGAATAAATAGCAACAAAACCTAAAACAAACGAGAAGAGCAGCCCATAATTGTGTGTGTGTGTGTGTGTGTGTGTGTGTGTGTGTGTGTGTGTGTGTGTGTGTGTGTGTGTGTGTGTGTGTGTGTGTGTGTGTGTGTGTGTGTGTGTGTGTGTGTGTGTGTGTGTGTGTGTCTTTCTGTGGAAGTCTGAGGACTTCTTCTCCATGGTCGAGGCCACTGAGGGGAAGCCTCTGAAGCTGCTGGTGTACAACTCCCAGAGTGACCGCTGTCGCGAGGTGGTGGTCACACCCAACGGAGCCTGGGGGGGAGAGGGGAGGTACGGAGCCACTCAACCTTTTCCCCCATTGCTGATTCGACCTGAAGGTGGTCTTGTTTCTGAAATCCACTGTCTTAACGACCGGAATCAGAAACATTTCAGTATTTCTGGGCGTCAGGATAGTCGTGGATTTGATGGGGCTCGACCCCCATTGTCAGCCCTGTAGCTATCCTCTCATCCAGAAGATGAAGAACATTAACTAATGTTAATTAATGCATTTATAAAGCATCTGCTAAACGACTTAATCGTATCAATAGTATACTGTCCTAATCATCTAATCTCCTTATCATTTGTTTTCTTGCTTGCTTTGCTTCTCTATTAGCCTAGGGTGTGGCATCGGTTATGGCTATTTGCACAGGATCCCGACTCACCCGCTCCAGCAGACCGACTCCCAAAGTGCCCGGCCATCCCACCAGGGAGCAGTGACTGAAGCGGAACGCACCCCCACACACCAACATGCAAGTAGCCGCGCTGAGGCACACAGACCCGGGGGGGGGGGGGGGGGGGGGGGGGGGGGGGGGCCAGTTGAGCTCCCCCAGACCCAGTGGTTTATTTAACAGTGACAGGTATGTGATGGGATCACTGTGGGCTTTGCTTTCAGGTGCCTCCTGCTGCAGCGCGCCGCCCTGTTGTTGGTGAACGTGACGCCAGTGCGGATCGTAGAGCGGGGGCTGCGGGGGAGCCCGGTCCTACCTCCCTGCCCGTTGCGGATCTAGGTGAACACACGCGCCTCAGTCACTTTCGCTTTCACCTTGTGACATTGAGCCAGGCATTTAGTCAAGCTGCTTTTGCACCAAGTGTCAAGTATAGTGAGGCTGATGTCAATCTATATTGGAGTAACTATAAACATCAAAAAGAGTAGCTATAGGAAGCAGAACAGGGTTGGTAGGATTATTATTCTCTTTGTATGTATTAGCATAATACATGATAGGAGTGTACGTAACGCAATGGTGTATGTTCTCAATTCGCAGACAACAATGCGTACAAATCAGTTAAAGAATGTTCTTGGGAGGTGTGTTTTTCAGACACTTTTTGAAGACGGCGATGGGAATCACGTCCTAATCATCAGCCAATGGCGTCTTTTCTTCCATCAGGTTTGGAGAAGCGGTTACCCAGACGCGACTCGATCCCGTTGGGCACACCGGATGGGTCCCACCTCTCAGAAGCAGCGACCCCAGACCTGTCCGAGATGATCTCCACCATGGACGTCAGCGGCGTCTCCAGGTTGGCCAACTATGGAGACGACTCCAGAGAGGATCTGAGCCTTGGTAAGGACGGGTGATAAACCACACGACAACAGGGAAGGGTAGCAGTTAGGGGAGTGACTCCCAACCTTTGACTTTAGGTGTGCCACTACGTTGTCATCAAGACCTTTCGCCGATCACCTCCTACGCAAACGGTAAAGAATGTGTAAATACACATGCCGCGGCTGAGCACAGCGTGCCAGCGCCCCTGTATACACAAATGTTACTGCAAGAAGGCCATGGCCAGTGGGAAACAGTGGAAAGAAAAGGTCAGCAACGCTGTGTTTATCTAGCAAACAGAAATGAACAGAAAACGTTACAACGGAAAAATGAAGATGCACAGAAATTAAGATGGAATGCACAAAACGACACAATTCTTTAAAATAATTACAAGCCATAATACTATATTGAGTGAACGTTATCTAGCATGTAGGTGCCATATATCAATATCTGAATTGGCCGTTAGTCCCTTTGGATAAAGTGCATGTCTAATGACACCGAAATGACGCCGTTTGCTTCCCCACCCAAGCCCATGGATGTTGATAATGAATGTGGGTGTTTTCTCCCCCAGATATGTCCACAGGTAGTCAAGCAGTGCCTTCATCCCCAGCTAACCACGAGGAGTCTGCTGCCATCGTGATGGAGGAGGAGGAGGAGGTGGAGGAGGAGGGAGGCGATCTCGTGGACCTCCTCGTGGTTTCCGGCGGTCAAACCACGGAGGACCTCTTCAGCCTCGATGTCGTCAAGGAAACGGCGCGTGACGCCAGCCTTTCAGACGTTCCGAGTTTAGACGCGGAAACGCCATGCTCTGAGCGTGTGGACCCAGGCCTGCTGGGGAGCTAAGAGCGCTTCAGGGGCCGCGGCGGAGAACCTCCACTACGCTTTTCAATCAATATGCATTAGAAGGCTTTTGTAGCTGGCTGTAGCGCTTTAGCACATAAACCTAAAGGCTAACGTTAGCAACACTGGAACTAAGCTATTTTATTAAATCAACGAGGGTTTTATTGATAAGAAGTTGCCTTTGCTGCATGCTAAATTGCACATTCAAACAAAATTGGTTTGTTGGTTTGTGGTCTGTAGTTCTGTTAATTCAGTACACAATGAATGT
>JACYXH010000581.1:57500-65000 GCA_026745465.1 Lota lota
TTGTACTATTTTGTAATTTAGCAGGCACTTTTCTGTCCACAGTGTCAAACGGTGAATTAAGGACATTTAGCCTTCAGGGAGACTTGGGGGCATTGGGGTTTGAACTCTGAACATTTCGACTGGGAGTCAAACAGCCATGAACTCGACTACCCTGACGTTGTTCTACTTGCTATAGCCGAGTAGTTCTGCAGTACAAGCCTTGTGGCGTTGCTTGCTTGCACTCCCTAAAATGCCAGGAGCAGAGGTGAGGCGTGGGAGGCGCAGGGCGGCGTTTAAACCAGAGCCTGCTGCTCTCTGATAGGACGTAATTATCATTCTGTAAGGGGGGTGATTGGATTAACATCCCAGATCCTCAGGATCCCAGGCATCGTTCTGTTCCATACCTCCGTTCCATACCTCCTCACCCATCTGCTTGCCTGTCTTGGGATGGTCAGTCGCACACGTGCACACACACACACACACACACACACACACACACACAGACACACACGCACACACACAGACACACACATATACATGCGCACACACAGACACACACATATACATGCACACACACACACAGACACGCACACACAAATACACACACTTGTACGCATGCACACTTTGACACACACACACACACACACACACACACACACACACACACACACAGTAGGCAATCATAACTTTACAAATTGGGTCATAATACAAATCTGCTGGATTCCCATTAATTAATTAAATACTCTTCTACACAATGCCGTTATAAAGGAATTATGAGACCAATGTAGAATATATTCTTCGTTTGGACTTAAAGAGTGATTTTATCGAATCCAAAGACGTTTCGTACAATCGTTGCATCTGAAAATCGGATTTCACGTAAATCCAACAAATAACAGAAAAAGCTAATTAGGCCGTACTGAAACCAACATCCAGACGTCTGCGTTGCGTCAACAGAGGACATTGATTGGTCTTCAGATCCGATTACCAAGGGCCTGTTTTTGTGTGAAACGCAGCAGACTGGGTCGAGCAGGGCGGGTTTGGGCTCCATGCCTGGCATCAGGACACCTCGGGGATTCTGGGCGATGTCCGCCAGCAAGTCGCTAGGAGCCCCGCATTCGGCAACATCTGGGGATCTTTGAAGGTGTCTGACGGGTCCCACCGGTGAACAGTGGCGATGTGAGTGAGGCATTTCTTGTGAGCGCCCAAAATGAACGTATGGGCTTGAAAGGTTAGTAGGAAAGACGGACCGGCCAGCGCCCCTGATGTTTAGTTACGTTTCTGCAGAGGTGCGCAGAACCTACGGGGTGGCCCCTCTAGGCCTGGGATGGGGGGGGGGCTGTTCAGGGGATGCAGAGACTTGCTTGAGACCCAGAGGTATATAGAATTTGTCCTTAAGAGCCGGCCCTGTTGTCTGGCTGCCGCGTAACAGTCGTGGCGCGTACGATGACCTCCCAGTCATCGTAACATGCTCGGTTGTGATCCGTTAGGCAGGCTGCCAACCTCAGTGACATCCCCGGGCCCTGGGTGCTGTGACGTACACCCCCCCCCCCCCCCCAGCACCATACACACAAGCAGACATTGCTTGTGTGTATGGTGTGTGTGCATGCATGCGTGCGTCACCTTGGCGCAGTGACGTACATCCCCTCTCCAGCGCGCACACACAGAGGCAGGAACACTGAAGTAAATGTGTGTGCGCGTGTGTGTGTAAATGCGTGTGCGTGTGTGTGAATGTGTGCGTGTGGATGTGCTGCCGTGGGTGTGTGTGTGACAGAGACAGCGTGTGTGTGTGTGTGTGTGTGTGTGTGTGTGTGTGTGTGTGTGTGTGTGTGTGTGTGTGTGTGTGAATGCATTTGTATCAAATGTAATGGTACTGATGAAAACACAGAATGTCTTTCCCCAAATGTCACAAACACCTATTTAGATTCCTATCACACAGCAAAGGTCAACACGAACACCAGGTGAAAGAGTGAACCTCTATCTTTAGAAACGCCAACCACAAATGGTGGTATCAATGCTAAATGCAGACCACCTACCACTATCTGACGACGCATGGACGTGCACGTAACAACAATAACACACGTGACCACAATCACTGGTGATTTCCGAGATGCACCTGTGTTGAACACGATTGCCACAATCCTCCCTTGTTATCCCCAGGGTCAAATAAACTCCTGTACGTCTGATTAACGGACTAGGTATCACCGGGAGAGCTGCGGTGCTTGTGTCCAATTGAAGCCCCTTTTAATCAGCTTTGAGCCATGAGGGCACACACACACACACACATGAACACACACATGAACACACATACAGATAAGAGGAGCAAAACAAATAGATGGCTTGGTACACAGACACAGACAAACACTTGCAACACCGCCATGTTTACATCTGCTACATGCTTGTGGGCAGCCCTGCATGATAAAACAAGCACACGCAGAGACGCACGCACACACGCACACACGCGCACAAACACACACACACACGGTGGGCTGTTTTGGTGTCTCAGCAATCAACATGGCGGCGCTGTGGTGTAGAGAGGGATTGGAGAGAGATGCAGTGCAGCAGAGATAACCTGGAGGAAAACTACCCAGAAATAGCCCAGAGTAGAGCATTCCAGAAAGAGAGAGAGAGAGAGAGAGAGAGACGCAAAATGTGCTTTTACAAGCACAGGCTTTTTCTTTGGGTGCTTAGCTAGCTATTTATGATGTGGTTATGTGAAGCAGCATTCAGAGGGTTTATTGTTCATATTATTCAAATGAGAAATATGTACGTTCTATGTTCGTTATCAAGGAAAGGAGGAATATATTGGGGACATATGTTGCTGCTCGGTACTCACGTGCACGAAGAGCTTCCACATACAAATGCAATAACTTAAATTAATTAAATATACAATAATTACAATTAAACATACGTCTACTTTCAGTCGTTGGACACATTTACAATATGGCTGTAGTGTTGGCCACCTAGATTCAAAAGCAGAATGCGCTGTGGAGCCTGTTGGCGTAAGCCACATGGGAGCAACATCGCTATGTAGTAAATGTTAGCAAATAAATAGCTACAATCTGTGTGACAGAGAAAGAGTGTCTGAGAGAGAGCCTAGAGAAGGCTGTTGATGGGGCTTTAGAGAAGAGCGTAGAGAGAGCTTGTGATGGAGAGCGAGGGAGCGAGGAAGCGAGGGAGCGAGAGTGAGACCAAGGGAGACATGAAAATAGGTGCAAAGAGAATGGCAAAATGTGTGCGTGTGTGTGTGTGTGTGTGTGTGTGTGTGTGTGTCTGTGTGTAGGCCTCACTGCTTGAATTAAAATGTAATTAAGTATTATCAGGTTAGCTCACAGCAGCCTTCTCAGCAGCCTTTAAAGCTCAGCTTCCCCTGGAAAATCCTCTCCTCTTATCTTCTCTGGGTAGACGGAATAGGTACAGAACAGCAATAATGATATCACAGTACTGCACTGAAAGGTACTGGGTTTGATCCTCAGTGTTTAGGTTATTTTCTTACCCATTCATTAATGACATGTATCTGAACTCCCTTTGGATAAAAGAGTCCTAGTCTAAGTGAGTAGGATCCAACTAAAACAACAATAATAACAACAATCAAAATACGACCTTTTCCAAAAAATAATCATACTAATAATGTTGATGCTAATAATGATCTCTTCTTCTTATTCTCCTCTTCTATATCAACATCTTAATTGTATGTTTTCTGAGCCATGCTAACGTGTCCTACAATCTGTCATCATCTCAAAGGCCGCTCCCATGTCCTTAAAACGCCATTAGAGACATTTCATGTCCACTGGGCATCTAATGGCATTAGTCCTTCATCATCATTGTGGGATGTTAAAAACATCCCATAATATCATCATTTGAATTCACAGAACTACACTCCTCGGGTTCTCCATGGATTAACAGAGGGGAAGAGGGGAAGGGCGTGTGTGTGCGTGTGTGTGTGCGTGTGCGTGCCTGCGCGTGTGTTTGTCGGGGGGGAAGTGTGGTCGGAGATATGAACGCAGCCTTAACAACAGAGACACGGACACAGAGAAGGTCCTGAAAGGCAGGCTGGTATTTACCTAGCCCGGGGTAATGGGCGCTGGCCAGGTGTGTGTGTCCTGTAACAGCCAAACGGCAGGGCAATTAGCTTGACAAATGGACCAATGGGAACGCTAAGGTGAGGCTTAAAAAGAAAAAAGGATGGGGGCAGCTGGTGACCATCGGTTGGTGAGTCATCACAGGCTCTAATTGTCAACGGCACTGTGCCCTTTCATTGGGCAGCAGAGGAGGCTAGGTGTGTGTGTGTGTGTGTGTGTGTGTGTGTGTGTGTGTGTGTGCGTGTGTGTGTGTGCGCTAAATACACACAAAAAATATGTTTGTAGAATATCGGGTGGCAGGCTTTTATTGGCTTGTGGCAAAATGGCGTCCTCAAGTTTACACAACAATAAAAAACTGTAAGACAACAAAGAACATACTTAAAATGTCATTTAAGCTCAATTTACCAAAAAGTGAATTACATCTGGGATTGCAATGTGTGGTGTGTATGTTTTGTGTGGTTTGTACTGCACTGTGTATGTGCATTGTACTGTGTATGTGTATGTGTTTTGTTCAATGATTATTACATCACATACAGTGGGAAGAAGGAGTGTTAAAGATGTGCTTATATGTTTCATAAAATTATATTGTAATTTGAATTACAGTTTATTCTGCTCTTATTCAGAATGTGCATTTCTTTGGAATAAAATAAGAATTTGCTTCCTTGAAAGGAAAGACGCGTTGTATTATTTGTATCCCAAATGGCAATAATAGATGTCCATGAAGGACACCATTAAAAACTGGTTATATGCCAACAGAGTCCAAATTGAAGACATTTATTTCCTCTTCATTCCTTATGTGGTTCTGCGACAAAACAATGGAAACATAAATCTTTCTATAGAAAGAGAAAATAGAATAAATATAAAATACTTAATAGCATACAAAAGCATTGAAGCGCTATAGAAGGTACATCAAGATTGCGTAATTAATATATTAGAAAATCTGACTGCTGCCCATTTACATCCCGACCTTGGAGGTCATCAGCAGTTCAAAGGTCACGACTTGAGAATGAGCAATAATGGACGTGCCCATTTTAATGATGCGTGGCGAGCCGTCTTCAATGGTGAAACCGCAGCGGCTAACGAGTGATATTAGCATGTAAGCGTGACAACAGGTCTGTGCACTCAAGTTAGCATCTCTGTCTCTCTCTCTCTGTCTCTCTCTCTCTCTCTCTCTCTCTCTCTCTCTCTCTCTCTCGCTCTCTCTCTCTCTCTCTCTCTCGCTCTCTCTCTCTCTCTCTCTCTCTCTCTCTCTCTCTCTCTCTCTGTCTCTCTCTCTCTCTGTCTCTCTCTCTCTCTGTCTCTCTCTCTCTCTCTCTCTCTCTCTCTCTCTCTCTCTCTCTCTCTCTCTCTCTCTCTCTCTCTCTCTCTCTCTCTCTCTCTCTCTCTCTCTCTCTCGTCTCTCTCTCTCTCTCTCTCTCTCTCTCTCTCTCTCTCTCTCTCTCTCTCTCTCTCTCTCTCTCTCTCTCTCTCTCGCTCTCTCTCTCTCTCTCTCTCTCTCTCTCTCTCTCTCTCTCTCTCTCTCTCTCTCTCTCTCTCTCTCTCTCTCTCTCTCGCCCCCACACTTGGCAGACCCTAGCGAGCCTGTCCCTGCCATTCCCAGCTAGACTGAGTCCTAGTGAAGGCTTTGAAGACTTTGTGAGAGAACACAAGTGAATACGAGCGTCTGTCTTCGCAGGCCGAGCGTCTGCTAGCTCACCACAGTGCTCTCGCTGCTGTGCTAATGAATGGCTTTCATTAGGATGGCATTCTCTGTTATTCAGTTCATTCATAAACAGTAGATGTAATCCTATAGAGGAATAATGTGAGGCGGGAAGACAATGGCAAAAATAAATGTACAGTATGTGTGTGTGTGTGTGTGCGTGCGTGCGTGCGTGTTCATGCACCCACACACATAGCACTACAGGCAGACGGTTGAGTTCAATTCAATTTTATTTGTATAGCCCTTTCTCACAGGTACAATCAAAGGGCTTAACAGGCCATACAATAATGAAATACATACAAGCAAAACATTTTAAATCATTTAGTTAATACAAATACATGTCTATGGTGATGGGGTGCTGGCCGGTTTGCCGTAAGGGGAGTCCAGGCATCCAGTCATAGCCACCGCAACAGACCAGGCATCCAGTCATAGTCACCGCAACAGACCAGGCATCCAGTCATAGTCACTGCAACAGACCAGGCATCCAGTCATAGTCACCTCAACAGACCAGGCATCCAGTCACAGTCACCGCAACAGACCAGGCATCCAGTCATAGTCACCGCAACAGACCAGGCATCCAGTCATAGTCCACCGCAACAGACCAGGCATCCAGTCATAGTCACCGCAACAGACCAGGCATCCAGTCATAGTCACCGCAACAGACCAGGCATCCAGTCATAGTCACCGCAACAGACCAGGCATCCAGTCACCGCAACAGACCAGGCATCCAGTCATAGTCACCGCAACAGACAAGGCATCCAGTCATAGTCACCGCAACAGACCAGGCATCCAGTCACCGCAACAGACCAGGCATCCAGTCATAGCCACCGCAACAGACCAGGCATCCAGTCACCGCAACACGCTAAAACAGACGGAATAATGAATCAGAAGGGGGAACACAAAACATATAGACAACTGCTAATTTAGTGACCACGCAAACACGGATCGATACAATCAGAGACATTGGCATTGAGTCATGCCTCAGGAGAACTATTACCATCGTTTATTACTCAGTGAGTATCGCTAAGATCCTTTGTAGTGTTATGTCACCCTTTTTCTCCATACGTTCTGCGGTGGTCATCCCGTTCCCTCGGGGTGGACGCGCAGTTGGACTCTAGTCATAATGAACTGATCCAAGTAGACGGGACTGCATGGACTCCATCTATGCCTCATAGAAAAGACTTGCAGTGGTCTTTATGTGTCTGGTTCCTTTCTACCAAATCCTGGTGGACAAGCTTATGTGCCCTGAAAACAAACTGCATCAAAGGCTCTTGGGGATGGAAAATTGGATCGTAAAATTGTTTATAATGAATCTTACTTGACACACAGATTCTGAAAATATTTATGATGATGGTTTCACCCTAACCTTAAAACACAAATGGTGTTGTGTGGTTGGCACGAAGGTACGTGAACCCCTTCTACCATCTGCATCACAGCAGGTAGAAATTGACTTCCTAACAAATGACACACACACAAACACACACACACATACACACAAACGCACACACACAAACACACACAGGTCTAGGGTGGTTTTAATGAGGACAGAGCCCTTGAAGTATAACACTCATGTACAAAGAGTTTACATAAAGAAAATGCAACAATCTAAAACACAATAATAGATCATAATAGATCACATATTATCATCCCAATACATCGATGGAACAAGCAGGTGCACAGTGCTATCAGTGGTAAATCGATGTGCATGTTCTTATACAATATAAAACAATTCAAATTTATTTA
>JACYXH010000581.1:72500-152500 GCA_026745465.1 Lota lota
AGAGACAGTAAGAGAGAGCGAATAACGAAAGAGGGAGGAAGAGAGAGTGAGGAGGAGAGACAGGGAAAGGGTTAGAAAAAGAAAAGATGACAGAGTAAGAGGGTAAGAAATAGATAGTGTGGGGGCTTGGTAAGGGACAGAGGGAGACAGAGAGAGATATAGAGTCCTGCCACATACAGCATTGTTTCTTCTGCACCTCATAATTCACTGGAGCCCCCTTCATTGTCTCCATGAAGCCATAAGGGATAGGTCAGCAGCACTAAAGCAACGCAGCAGCCATCCCTCCATGAAGAAAGAGACAAGAAACACAACAAAGCCTTTTTTATTATCCTATAATGTCTCTACGGCATTGATTTTCTCTTTCCTTATCTCCTACTTGCTGTCTCTCTCTCTCTCTCTCCCTTGCTCTTTCTCTATCTTTACCTCTCTCTATACCTCTGTGCCTCTTTATCTCTCCCTGTGTCTTTCTCTGTCTCTCTCCTGCCTCTTCATTTCCCGTTGTGTCACTCTCTCTCTGGCCATGTTTATTCAAGATAAATATTGAGATTCTACAACCCTTTTTGAATCCAGACTGTATCTGTATTCAATAAAACTCCTCTGTTTACGCGCTCCCACTGTCTCAGCCAGACATGGGGGCAGTTTATCTCCTTCCCTCTGTCTCTCTGTTTCTGTCTATCTCACTCACTATATGTAGGATGAGCAAGACGATAACAGAAGGAGTCCTCCTCCACTGGAACCATTAAGAACCAATACCATAATGCTCAAGATATTCACATCCGTGTGAATGGAGTGTCTTGGCAGAGCCACTTTGATTTTGGCCAATGGAGTTTGAAGGATCACACACACATGCACGCACACGCACGCACACACACACACACACACACACACACACACACACACACACAAAGCAGCCATAATGCTCAGCTACTGTGTACACATCCCAGCAGGGAGCAACGACACACACACTAATTATTCATGATAAATCATTTGTAACGGGTAAACCCATGTTTTAACAGGAGAGCTTCAGCCCACAACTTTCAAACATCCGGTCCGAGCAGTCATGACCGTCTTAAAGGTTTCATAAAAAGGGACACATTGACTTCGATAGGAGCGAGGGCCATTGGTAAAACCCACGTCACACTCACAGCCAATAGAAAACGACCACTCTGGAAAATAGTTTTTATCAGCCTTGTTGTATTCTACAGAGAATTCCCCCCATTTATAACTTTCTACATTTTAGCAAATAAAATTGACTTTGATTGTGAGACCAAAAAATGACCAGAAATGTTATTTGGGGGTTTACTTACCCTTTAAGGATCAGAATGTGGAATATATCTCAGGTTGAGCTTGGAATGTGGTCAATAGAGTCTAGCTTGGACCTGATATTGTGGGGTATTGTGGGGTGATGTGATGTGGCTGATAATTAGCTTAGTGGGCGATGAGCAGATGTGCTCGCGATTGATAGGTGAAACGTGATGCATATCTGCACAAGGATGAGAATGCCGACAGCTGATGGCTGAAATCCAATTAAGGGTGTTCTTTGCTCCGGTTTCGGAGCCTCGGATCAATGTACATTCCCAAAGAATTGGAGGATAATATTTAAAGAAAATCGCAGAATAAATAACAAGTTGTGAATAAAAACGTCATTTAGCGTTTGCTATCTACCCCCCCCCCCCCCCCCCCCCCCCCTACATAATACTACTGAAGCCCAATTTAGATATTCACAGAAGAGCTTTAAGATAAAGCCTGTAGAGAAGGGGGAGGAGGGGTTCAATGCTACATGGCAGAATTTCAAAAGAGAACTGGCCGGCGGGTTTGCTAGTTTTGTGCTGTGTTTACAAAATGTGGCATCCTTCCGACCTCGGTGTGCCTGAAATGATATTAATGCTACTGGCATTGCAGGTCCCCTGCTCTGCTTTAATAACCTGCGAGGATCATATACAGAGAGATTGGGCGTCTGAGGTTAATAAACCACTTACCAGTTGAACTCGGGTGTTAGATCATTTGTTATTGTGTTAATGATGGCCCATGGCAAAATGAAATATTTCGGTGAATAATGAAGAAATGACAACACACATACCGCGTTTCTTCGAGGAATCAGGTGGCCCTGATACAGTTTCTCTAAGAAAGAGAGAAACCTTTACCATTCTGTCTCAGACGGACACGGATGGGTCAAAGGGAAAAGAAGGGCAAGATAAGCGCGGCGATTCAGGCCTTGCATTTCAACCAAACTTAAAGTGTACATTGTGTCATTAAATGTGGAGAGGTGAGGAATGAAACCATCTTATCGGACGCTGGGGGGATGGTAAGAGGGCCATGTCTCATGTCACAGGGACACCGTGAGATCTTTTGTGACCACAGGGAGTGGGGACCTCGGTTCAACAGCTCATCCAAAGGGAGGGATGGGACGCTGATAAACACTATAAAGCATACAAATGGTAAGGCATGAAATGTGACCTTGTGCACAGCTCTCCAAAGTGGATTATCTTAATAACTATCAGCCTCGGCGTGTTCACTGCTGTCGGTGATGACGGCAGTTGCTTGGAAACGCTGCTTGTTTGACAATTGAAATTGCTGTGAATGGTTCATCCGCCGTGGGTAATTCACCCTGGCCAGCATTTCCTTTATCTAAAATACACAAGTTTATGGACAAATACGGCAAAACACTCAAATACGTAAGGTGAAAAATGTAGCGCTGTGAAAACTAGCCATCTCTAATCCAGGGATAGACAAAATAAATTGGCCTGTAAGACTGTTTTCATTCTGATCTCATGTTATTGGGTGTCTTCCCGGTGTCTTCCATTTCCTGTAATCCTCGGTGGGAGAATACCGAGATGGGTCGAGAAAGCGGCTGTCAGTCTTCTGACCAACACAAGGAACACAGCGATACAACCGTTTACTCAATGACAGGCGGCCTCAACCCCGGACAGGGGAAGATGAACGAGCCGGATCTGTATTGTAAAATCTATTAAGGGCCCAACATGGATACTGCCATGACTTCCTGATGGATTAATGCCCCTTTGAGTTACCCAGGAGGTGTGAAAAAACACTCACTGGGGTCCTGTAATGACAATAAAGCCCACTTAAAAGATTGAACTACATTTAGAAAATACATTTAAAAGATTTAACATATGTGCATTTACATGAAGTTATTTAGCTGAGAGCAATCGAAGTATACAATTAAAACGCTGCATGACCTAAAAAACAACAGAGTGAAGAGTAGCCATAATGAAAAATGTAGCCTACAGGAAAGAGGGCATTAACAATGTTTGTTCAATCTAAAACCATGCATTCTTAATTCATGCAAAACCCATTCAAATTTGATTTGTTCCCCGGAAAGCTTAAACGATATAAAACAAAATCATAACCCTGTAAAAACAAATAAGATGAACTACCTCTAACAGAAAGCACATTTTGTTAAAGCAAGTTGTACCAGACATAATTTGCAGAGGCCACTGCCAACAATTCAATTGGTCTGAGTTATCTTCTGAAGACGTCAAATACAATTTGTTTTTATCCATTCAAGGATGTACTTCTTGGTTTATTCAGTTACTTTTGTGTAAGTATATGATAATGCTAATGCCATTAACACATGTCTATGTAATGCTTCGATAACAAGTTTGGCGTTGAGGTGGTTCTGCCAAATATCACCCACACCTCTGAGCGATTGATCTGATTAATCTAAATAACCACCCCTTCCAGTCTTGGCTACATGTCCTCGTTGATAACTCCTAGGATCTATACGGTATGCTACACAAAGTTGAAGTCAGTAAAACAACATTATTGTTTTGAACGCACCTCAATAGGTTACCCAGCAACCATCCCCCAGGGGCTCTGATGACCCTTGAATGTGCAGCAAAATGCCCATGTGACCTGGTCATTTTTCAGTCTAATACTTCATGCCTTAAGCAGAACATGATGTTACGAAATGATGGTGGTTATGTTCTTTACCATGATACAGTGATTGCCAAATTACATACACGATTTTGGGGGTTGTGTTTGATACATTCTGAGCTGAAGTGACCTAACAAAAGTGCCAGACATACTGGCACTTTTGTTTGTGATAGTTATTAGATAATAAATGTTATATGGGTGATAGTGTGGGTGGCTTATTAAGCATGTGCTCATGTTGCTGTGGCCTGGGGCATAAACGCAACCAGGAAGACAATTTCAGTCCATGCTTTCTATCCTAATATGAAGATAACAGAAATGCCTGTAGTAGGCTGTAAAACATCTGGCAACCCCTTTCTTAGGAACACTGTTAACAGATCAATCTTAAACCCTGCATTATGGTATTTAGTATGTGAAGTTGGTGGACATGGTCAAGCTCTGTGGTCATACATACATACATACATACATACATACATACATACATACATACATACATACATACATACATGTATACCTTTTGATGATGATGATGATGATGATGATGATGATGATGATGATGATGATGATGATGATGATGGTGATCGTGGTAGTGATGGTATTGATGATGATAATGGCAGTGATGATGGACCGACGCACGTCTTTTTCTTTCGCAATGATGGATGACGACAGAGCAGAACGTTAGCGGGTCTCGGTGGGGGAAACGCATCTAGGGGGGAGGGGTGATCGCGGTGGGGAAGTTCAGTCCGCTCGCCCCGCCTCCCCAGCCTCCTTTCCGTCAGTCGAGGCCGTGGAGAGCATCTCGTCCGAACACGCACCTTGCCTTTTCAACGCGCTCTCTCGACTCCGAGAGGAAGATGGACAACTGGCACTTTTTCAAAGCTAATCTTCAAGAAATCACTGATTTTTTTGATTTGTGACATAAACTTGACTCATATTTCGACATAGGGAATATTGAACTATAAGGTAAGATCTTAACTTTCATAACCTATATCAAAATGTATACTACAGTTACTCTCTTGACAATCATTAGGATGAAGCCCAATCCTTTTCATCATATAGGCTACCGAATATGATATTGCCTATATAGCATAGGTCTACATGGATTTGCTATCGTAACATAGCAGACTATGAGCGGTGCAAACTAAATTCTGTCTCCTCAGTGAATGCGCATTTCTGTATTCCTACAAATGTTTTCTATTTCAGCGTGAGGTTTAAAACCCATCTGTTTTTCAACTCCGATTAAAGGCTACTAAGGACTATAACAATACACACGCCTTTACTACTGATAAGCCTATCCACTTTAAGGTCACAGCACTGATGTTTTGTTTTGTCTTACAAATAGTAATGCACATTTATATTGCTATTATTAATGCATGGAAGATGCGAATACTGTTCTGATTTGCATTCTTGCGGTAACATTACATAGACGTTCATAAAACGTGTATTTCTATCCGTCACTTCACTGCTCACAGTTAATTTTTTTATTTTTCATTAGGCTACTACATATAGGCTCAGTCTGGTGGAAAACATTTTTTCGAAATAGTCCCTAAAATTGTGAAAGCTGGAGACCGGCAGTAATAGGGGGAGGGGACGGGTGGCAAAACGAGGGGAACGTGAAGAGAAGCACGCTTCTGCCCTCTTGTGGTTCGGATTTTATTGTGGGGTTTTGGTCAACGGCGAAGACGTCACCTACTTGTATTGTAGGCTTATGCAATATGATATAATATTTAGTGTCATTATATACAATATGATATAATATTTAGTGTCATTATATAAAATATGATATAATATGTACTGTCATTATATACAATATGATATAATATTTAGTGCCATTTTATACAGTATGATATAATATTTAGTGTCATTTTATACAATATGACTTTAGTGTCATTATATACAATAGGACTTTATAGTCTCCTTTAGAATGATATCACATGTCTAAGCCACTTTTGTTCCATTTTCTTTTCTTTATGGGATAACAATTGAACACAATTGAGCTGCTTGCCTTAATAATGCAAATGATCAAACTCTATACAATATTTATTTTATTCGTATCAATGTAGGGTTATTTATCCAAATATGGTAAAAATAAATTAATTCAAAGACGGAGAAAAACAGAACCATTAACTGTTCTTCTGTGACTCAGCCATCTATTTTATTTGAGGATACAGTTTACACACACAATCGCTTTGCTCCTAAAATCCTCTAAGTAGGCGACGTCCCTTTATGTGACTGTGTGTTATGTAATTGAATCCCCCATCACACTGCATCAGCCTCTCTGTGTTCACAGCCTGGCTTACTCGAAATCATGCTAGAGATATAAATAGATATACTCACACCGGGAGTATGGATGGACATACTCAAAGGACGGTGTCAATGTATGCGCGTATATGTGATTCTACGTGTGCACGTGCGCGCGTGCGTGCGTGCGTGTGTGTGTGTGTGTGTGTGCGTGCATGCGTAAAAATGAATGGAGAAGTGGAGAACCCCCCCCCCCCCCCCCCCCCCGGAAGAAATAGACACGCTGACATTCACGTATCCATGGCAACATGACAAACAGAGAGGCTTCCTCCGTCATTTCCCAGATTCTCCCTCCTGCCGCTCCTCCAACATGGACGCCTCTCCGTCCAGCTCTCAGCACGGCTCCAAGAAGAGGGTGAAGATCCACCCCAACGCCGTGACGGTGAAGTACGCCACCCACTTCCCCCAGCCCGGCGACGAGGGCTACGACGACGCCCCCTCCTTCGAGGACTTCGGCTCCTTCGCCGAGGCCAGCCCCTCGGCCAAGAGGCTGGCGGGCGAGGGCAAAGGGGGCAGGACGTTGTTTGGCACCATGGAGACCCCGCAGCCCAAGCAGCCGGCCGCGCCCCGGGACAAGGGGGTGGGGGGCCAGCTGGCCAGCTTCGGCGAGGCCAACGCGCTGGCCTCCAGAGTGACCTGGCTGGCCCTGTTCGGCCGCGGCCGCCGCCCACGGCTGCGTGGCGCTCATCACGCGCCTGGCCGCCGACCGCTCCAAGGTGCCCTCCCTGGAGCTGCTGTTCATTCGCTCGGTCATCCAGGCGCTGTCCGTCCTGGCCGTGTTCTACCGCCGCGAGGCCCCCTTCGGCCCCAAGGGCTACCGGCTGCGGCTCTTCTTCTACGGCGTGTGCAACGTCATCTCCATCACGTGCGCCTACACCTCCTTCGCCATCGTGCCGCCCAGCAACGGCACCATCATGTGGCGGGCGTCCACCACCGTGTTCAGCGCCGTGCTGGCCTTCCTGCTGCTGGACGAGCGGCTGGGCCACGCCGACGTGGTGACGGTGGTGGGCAGCGTGTTCGGCCTCTGCCTGGTCATGGTGCCCAACGTGGCCGGCGAGGAGAAGTCCCGGCTGGGCTTCTGGAAGGAGGCCTTCGGCTACACGATGACCGTGACGGCGGGCATGACGGCGGCGCTCTCCATGATCGTGTACCGCGCCATCAAGGAGCGCGTCAGCATGTGGACGGCGCTGTTCACCTTCGGCTGGACGGGCACGGTGTGGGGCGCGTCCACCATGTTTGTCATGCAGGAGCCCATCATCCCCCTGGACGGGGAGACGTGGGGCTACCTGGCGGGCATCTGCGTCTGCTCCACCGTGGCGTTCCTGGGGGTGTACTACGCCCTGAACAAGTTCCACCCGGCCTTGGTGAGCACGGTGCAGCACCTGGAGATCGTGGTGGCCATGCTGCTGCAGCTGGTGGTGCTGCACATGGTGCCCTCCGTGTACGACGTGATCGGGGGCCTGGTCATCGTGGTCAGCGTGTTCACGCTGACCGGGGTCAAGCTGTACCGGGTCAGCCGGGCCATACGCCAGGACTACCAGGAGATCCTCGACTCCCCCGTCAAATGAGATCCCTTCCTGTCTTCTTTTTTTGTTTTTTTTGGGGGGGGGGGGGGGGGGGGGGGGGGTTGTTCGTCAGTCCGATGTTTACAGTGTTGGTTCATGTGCGCATTTTTGTTGAAGAATGTCTGGACCTTCATGTCTTGTTTGTTTTTTTGTATTGTGTTGGTGGAGGAGTGCCAATTGTGTACCGTCTTAAATAGTTGTAAGTTAAATAAACAAAAGAGACGTGGTGGTGATTTTATTATTTGGTTTGTTTCCAGATTGTCTTGCTTCAATGGCAATTTGTGAAACCCCATATGTGTGTTATCAGCGAGGTCAATTCTGCGTGGTTCTGAGTGTCAAAAGATCATTTTCTGATCAATTCATCTTTTGATCAATCTAATCTACTCTCAGTTGCACGAGTTCCATACTATACTCCTCTGTGGTCTTAAATAAACACAGTCCACTTTGTATCATAAAAGAGGACAGCTAATTACATGCAATACATCCGTCTGTGGCTTGTCAATCCATGAAGACAATCAATTAAATCCTTGTAACCAAAAAAGCATGGAATCACGAAGAAGACAGAAGGAGCCCATGGCTTCTTTAATCTAGTTTATAAGGTGCCTTCACCCTGTGGTTGAGTGTTGGCTATTATGAAGTATAGCCTACTCGCAATTTCCGTGTCATATTAATGTGTTGTTTAGCTTCTCGATTTTGCACACAATAAATATCTGTGATGTGAAATCCAATATTCATATATTTATAGGCTACATTACAACGACATATGCTGTATGATTATTTCCGTCAGTACTGTTACTCTCAAACTGTACACTCCCCCTTCCTATAATAGTGTGTTGTATAAAAAAAACACAACACACTGGAAGAACAGTGAGTTTGTCTGTGCGTGTCTCCTGTTTACTTTCGTGCAGCTGCCACGCTTATGGCCCGAGGAAGTAGTGAATTTAAAGCCCACCTATTCAACAGTAGTAGACATGCATGCATTCTCTCGTTAGTGGAAGGAAATTCCGTGGTTAAGACTAGAGAAACTTCTAGAGAAACGCCAGCCGAGGCAATCAGTCTCTGCTTGCCGACTACAGCAAAGCAACACTGCCAGAAAGAAAAGAACATATTAACGACAGTGGTTTAAACAGAGCACGCATTTTGTGGTTAGGAAGTTCCGCAGCATGAACGGTTTTCCTTGAGATCCACTAGGTGGCCCCCACGAACCATTTCGCACCAAAAGAAACCCACGAATGATCAAATGGAGGAATTTGCTGTCGTATAGGCATACGAACTGTACGCATTGACATTTTTATTGAGATTATGAAATGTCTTGCGTAGTCACAACCTACGTAAGTATGTGTATCATCTTATTCATATAACGTGTGAGCCAGAGTTATTCAGAGGCACATCAATTATAAACGTTGTGGTAAAGTAAGTCATTAATTAGGCAAAAACTATTCAAATCAGCTGTAAATTGTGCAATTATAAATAAAAGCATATTGTCATTCTCGTACTCTTTTGAATTTAATTACAGTACGCCTATAGTTTAAAACCACAAACAGTTAAGTCATGGACATCATCTTTTAGATTAGTAGGGCTATTATTATTATTATTATTATTATTATTATTATTATTATTACGTCATCACTTTTTATGATTTCAACGTTATATTACAATCATTTTAATGGCGACTTACAATTCAATGCACCCAATGCCAGCCGCATCATCTTTTAACTATAGAAAGGTTCATGCATTTAAACGAGTCCGTTTTGTAGTTGAATGCCTCTTGAGAAGAGAGTGTGGGCCCACAGTGAGATGATGTAGACTATACCCATCTGTTAGTGCAGGAAATAGATTGCATCCTGTAGTGATGTTCAACCTTCCAATTATCCTCGATATGTTGTTCGGCATCCCAGGGAGAGCAATCCTCTGTGTGCGTGTGTGTGTGTGTGTGTGTGTGTGTGTGTGTGTGTGTGTGTGTGTGTGTGTGTGTGTGTGTGTGCGCGCGCGCGCGCGCGCATGTACGTGTGCATGTGTGGGGGGCATGTGTGTACGTGTGCATATGGACGCACGCGCGCAAACAGGCAATCCATGAGCAAAAAGTAAGCCGCATGCGTAAAATGTATCGTTTTTCTATCAAATTTATGCGTGGCTCTTTTTTTTTTGTGGCTGATTTGAATAGAATTAGAATAGAATATGCTCAGAGAAAAAAAGGTTTAAGGAGTGACAGTGTCGCTGTCCAATAAGAAAAAAACAAATCATTGAGCATCCAATAGATTCGGAATGGGAGGAGCTGGACTCGGAGGGGCTTGTGTAGCAACTAGCTGTCCTGGCTAACTCCCTACCCTATGTCATGCCTTGATATCGGAACGCTATTTCTACAAGGATATCATTATCTGGGCCAGCATCTGCAACTTGCAGACACATTGAAGGCTTTACAGACTGTATCATTTACCCGCATGTTGAAGTTCCCATTTACGCTGTACGAGAGGGTGGCCACGACCTGCAATCAGGTAAGAGACGAGTATGGTATGAGTGTTTCTGCCGCTGCTGCTAGTAACGCTATTGCTATCACATCTTAGCTCCAGTGCTAACCGTTTTCGAGCTAGCTCCAGGCTAAGATCGACGCTATGCTCTATGTACTCGGCTAGCGGCAGCCAGGGCTGAGAGAGGACCATGAATTGTAGCGTTATCCCGGTATCCCGCAACGCGATTTCCGGTCCCTTACTTCCTATGAGCTGTGTACGCCATTCGACAGCCCCCCCCCCCCCCCCCCCCCCCCCCCCCAAGCGAGAATAATAATAACATGGCTAGAAGAACAACAAAGAACGACAAGGTGAATACATATGGAGGTTTGACGAATAATTGGACAAAGCAATAACCGACACATGTAACGGAAATGGATATCCCAATAACAGAAGCCCCTCCCTCTCTCACGCCACTAAACCCATGTAACAAAGTCCCGCCCTCTCTCGCCTATAACGCTCGTTTGCAGCATCCCGCTCCAGGCGTTCCGTCGTGACATGGGAACACCTGGGAACGGGGCTAGCGGCAGCCTAGATAGCCCAACCACTCTTTCCATGCCAACATGGCCAACATACTATTAAAAGGCTGCTTACAACACGCATAGCACACTCCGCTAGCGGTTGTGAATATCCCATATAACGGACTTGTAACCACCCTAAATCCTCTGTATCCGACTACTTAACGTAACTGTGTATACTATAGATATGTAACGTTATTGACAACTTGACCTCACTTTTGCTTCTTGTCCACTAAAGACAGAGTAAGATAAAAAAAAAAAAATCAGTTCACGACCTCAGTATAATGCAGGTTTCACTGTTTTATCTCCCCTGAATGATATCCCGTTAGCTGCTGGAAATGGATCGTCTGCGCTGCGAATAATTACATCTCCCCCGTTTGCAACGTTTATCCATCACAATGTGATGGATATGGTGTCGACGTCAATCATATGATGTCGGGCTGCGTGCATTACAAATACAATTATATCTGCAGGCCGTCGCATGACACTGTACATCTTTATAGTCTTTATAGAACACTTCTTCAAAATATGGAACATCTCAAATGAATTGAGCTTGAATGTAATTGGAAAATTGCCTTGTTCAGTCTCAACGACACTGTGGTCATGTGTTGCCTGTCTGCCAGCAGGCTTCGTAACGGATGATGAAGTCATCCCATCTATATGGAGGAGACATTTGCAAATAACACTATTTAAGGGAATAATGTTTTTTTTTTTTAATGCCAGGGTTTTGAGCTTGTATAGCAAGGGACGTTGTGTTGTCCCATTTGTTAGAAGCGACGTAGGCCAAAGTGTTTTCCATCCTACACAATAAATGCCAGAAAAAATTGCTTATGAAGTTAATGCCAGTCTCTTATGACTAAGGTCTGACTATCCCTATTCAAATGCAAATGTGTAGTGTTTTATGAAATCATCCTTCATCCATGAATCATAAATTCATCATACAACTTCACAATGCATTCATTTACAGATTATATCTTTTAGCAATGGAGTGAGATGAGACTTTTTATGCTTTAGTTTCTCCAACGGTTGTTGATGATAGCCGTTGTTTAATACATGTGTACCTTTTTATACCTGTTTCTAGGTCGAAGGTGGTTTATTTCTCTGATTACTTTCCATTAGACCTAGACAATTAGAAATATTTTCTCATTCTGTTGTGAAGTTGTATGGAGTTAGAGGCGGCTGGTCTTAGTAATTGGCCTTCACTTCCTAGGCCTAATGTATAATAAAATGTCCTTGTCTCTTTTTAAATGCCTGGTTGTGGTTTACCAGTAGCAGTCCATTCAGCCCCCATCATTCTAAAGGAGGAGAAAACTACAAACTGTGCAGATTCTTAGCTCAACCGTAACCCTAAAAATGGCTTAAAGAATCTCCCTGGTGAAAGAAGAAGTTCTGCAGTCAAGCCTATTAAAGACTGCTTCTGCTCACACTGAATTGAGAAGTAGTTAAATGAAATCTCTGCAGTCATCTCTTCTTCTTTCTTTTAGTTTTGCTCATCATCATTGTTGTTACATAAACTGGCTTTCATTTCCCTTTTTTCTTTTTTCTTGGTTTCTTGTTGAAGCTTTTCCAGTGGCTGCCTAACACACACAGGTGTGTTTGATCAGTCAATGTGACTCCAACCAAGGCCAACTATCGCAGAAGAAACGTAGGCCACAAGACTCCTTGCAATACACAAGTATTGGGATTTTAAAGAGATCGCTTTGGGCTATCTTGTGCACAGTGAATGACCTATGTTTTTAACTTTAGTGTTTCAATGGTATGACATAATGCAACCTGGGTTTAAGATGAAGATGTACAGACTATTTTGGTAGCGTGGTTGTGAAAATCCCTTGATGGAATGCATAGTAGTTAAGGGGGCTTTATCGTTGGTTTTGCTACACTGAGGGAGCTTGCTCATTACTCATTTACTGTATTTCTGTAGATAAACAAGTGTTTGTATTGGGAGCAGATTTTTCTGTGACTTTCACTTATGTAGAAATATTAATTGTGTCTTAATGTTGTAGTCGAGAAGAGACGCTCAGATTTCATATTTGGGTTGAAAAACTGCTTCCTCATTTTGGTCAAAGTGGTTAGCAATTACACTTGATTTCACAGTTCTTAGTTAATCAAGGTTTTGTTTGGCAGTAGTTTCCCTTATACAACAGAAATGAGGATGTAGTCCACATCGTATTTGTTCTATTTTTGAGCTATTCAGTTATCTACGATGTGGCCAATATGATGTGACAGCAAACAATGTTGATGATGTGCGTGCCACAGTTGTGTTCAGCTGCGCTATAAAGACTCTCTCTCTCTTTCTCCGCTCTCTGTCGGTCTCTCTCTCTCTCTCTCTCTCATACATTAAACGTAATGATCTAGTCAACACATTAGATCATTAAGATCAGTAAACATTTCAACATTTTCAACTTGTTTACAGCTGCAACGGTTGCAGGTGCAATTTCCTTTTCGTTGTTTTTTTTTTTCTTTCCTTGGCATCGCACTCCTTCAATTTTCTTCATTTACCAATGGCGTGATGCCACATCCTTCTGATGCTCTGAAAGTCAACACAAACTTGATTGGCCAAAAACAATAATTAAAATAAAAGGCAACAGCCCACAACTAAATGAGTCGGGCATTCGAATTCCATGGCATCACTGTCGTCTGATCAGAACGCCGCCTTCTCCCAACATCATCACACGCACACAAGTCTCAACACGCGTGGGTGTGCACCAGAGTTCGGTCCCAAGTGGCTTGTTTAGTTTCTACTGTGACAGCCGCACCCCAGGGGCCTGTACCTGCCGGGACGGCTGCTCACACACAAACTGTCTGGCATGACTCTCTGTTGTGGCTTCCGTGTGAGCGGGTGGTTCACACGGCTGGTTCACACTCTAAAGTTCTACAGTAACATATACTGATTTGTTAACCAAACCTAATCTCTTCTCTCTTCGCTGATCGTTGGCTTAGTGACGGCCCCCTGCTGCGTTTGACTATAACTGTTATCTATATGCGGGGGGAAAGGAACCTCAACCCGAATCCCTTCTGCTTTGTACGATTGCATTAGCGACTGGAAATCCCCTAAAGCATCCAGCTCTGTTGACGTTTTAAATTGAGCTTTCATATCGTTTTGGCCTTGTTCCCAGATATCTTGGATGTGGCTGGCCCTGGATCAAAATCCGAAACAAAGTCGTATTATCAGGGTGTGCTGGTGGTGATCGGGTTTCTGAGATCCAGGTGGAATCTGAGGAAAGTAGTCTGTTTACTGTGATGCGCTGGGGCTCGATGCAATATGACAGCAAATCCTGCTTTTCAGATATAAAGGGGATTTTGTGCACAAAAGAATCAGACACTTGTTGTTCTGAGGGTCCCTAGAAAGGGTTCCTCAGTGGCGGGAAGCTCTCCTGAACACAGGGGAATGCATGGTCCCCAAAAGATTGATGTCCAGAGGGTCCCCATGAGGCGGGTCTGCCGTAGTGGGATGGACCCCAGAATTTATGTTTGCAGACGGGTCTGAGGAGAGACATTTGCCACATATATATAGTTTGCTCGGCTGTTTTCACTTAAATGCTCTATTGTGAGACTTGCGTCGGACATTTCCCAGTTATTAACTGGGAAATCCCATATCATGGACAAAGGAGAATAGCAGATGACGGATTGATGCAAATGAGTCACATGACAGTCAATACAGATTTGTTTAACAAGTTTAACAGGGCGCAAACGGCCTCAAAGTCAACTACTGTTTCAACTAAATCATTTCCAGAAAAACATGGTCCTGTTCCATTTTAAGACCATAAATAATGCATTGATTATTTTCTGATCGTTCAGAGACCCTTGCAAGGTAACAGACCTTAGATTCTGTGCTTCATTGTCTCTCTGTGCAATGTAACATATTCAGTAAGACATTCAGTCACCAAAAATCGACTGAACACATTACAAATGTATGGATGGCCCCTTGTATTTATTTAGTTTGCGAGTGTTAAGCTATGTCAACCAAACCACTGAATTACATATTTGACCTGTAGATGGTGTGATTGGGTTTAGAGTCGTCTGTTGTGAAGTAGGATAAATATAATGTGTGCATGTTCATATCTGAAAGGGGCGCTGATTACTTTTCCAGTCCATTTTAAGTTTGGTCATAAACATGTAACTTGTGTTATGATGTAACCAGAGAAGTCATCTGCTTTCAAAAATACACGTGTGTGTGTGTGTCTTATTTTTGAGTGATGGGCTATATTATATAATAATATGCAAGGCTCCGTAGTTTCTGTTATAATAATTGTATGGTTAAATAGACTATAAGACATAACATAAGTCTACTTACTAAATATTTACTTGGCTACAAACAGATTCACACCATGTCAAATAAGTCATAGGGTTAGGGCAGCATTTGGTTAAAAAGGATGACAAAAGTGTGTTTGCATTCTAGAAACGGTAGGCATACGTTTTTCTCATGTTGTCTGCGATGCGCCATCAACTTTCCCGTTAAGCGCCCGTTAGGCTTGGAGTATGACCGGATCAGACTTGGCACGTTTCGCAGCCTCATCCATTGGGACCCATTGAGGGGTGGAACGGTTCACAAAATGCCCGGTTCGGTTCATATCACGGTTTTGGGGTCACGGTTCTCTGTTCGGTATGGTACGTTTTCGGTAAAGCAGGGGATGACACAAGTGCCAATAAAAATCGATCTATCTCCGTCCCCAAACGATGTAATGCTGGATCTGCCCCACCACGTCACATTTAAAATCGAGCTGCAGCGACGGAGACGTTCCATTTTTGAAACGGTCTAATTGGTCAAAACGCATGTTTTATTGGAATAACAAAAATAAAAAAGCAAAAAGCAAACCTGCGATGTCACAATAAGCGCTGTGCGGAGGAAGCCAGTGGCTTTGGGACCCAGCCTCGGTCCGAGTCCGAGTGGCTTCCAGCAGAGCTGCAATGTAAAGCGGGTCGCAAACTCGACGAGCCACGATTTGAGCTCTTGTTCCGTGTTCCAATATAAACGAGTGGGGGGAAAATGGCGCTGCGATGCGCGCCAAGGTTTCTGTGCAGTGCTTGGAAGTCAAAGCGCGGCTGTATGGCGGCGCCGGTGTTGGAGCTCTCATTGGAACCATGTAGAGAAAACATCTTCCCGTTACCTCTAGATGAACTTAAACTGGGCCACAGTGCAGTCTACTCTACCACCTGGTAGAGATCACGTCAGTGCTGTTTGGAGGAAGTCAGTGGGTCAGATCCACTCATGGTCCGAGTCCGCCTCGGTTACGGCAGGGCTTCACTGCGGAGCTTCAGGCCACACCAGACGAGCCCCGGAGCGTGGAAGGACAACACGTTGGAAGATTTGCTTCTGGGTTTTGTCCTGTGTTGCATAGAATGGGTCTAGGGATGGAACGGTTCAAGTAAAACTAATCCGAACCGTTACGTTCTCTATGAAGACACGCCGCACGTTCCAATGAAGACGCACTGCTTTGAATGTATGGGGGTACTTCGAATGATCATGAAACTAAAACGGTGGTTTGGACATTGTGCAACGTTTCAATTAAATCGCACCGCAGCAGTGCCGCTAGTCAAGAGCATCCGAAGAAAAATGCACTATTGTAGATGACTGAACGCCATATAAGAAAAATAACTGGAGTATATTACCCAGCAGCCTATTATTATTATTTGTAGGTAGAGCTTTTTGATAGAGGAGGAGGAGCGCGAATAGTTGGTTCGTGAGGAATGAGATGTCGAAACGCTGGCGGTAGGAGAAGAAAAAGACCACCTATGCGATAATTACATTTGACAATTGATTTAAAGTAATTGAATCTTTTTTTATGAATGGATGGTACGGGACGAAGGACATGCCAATACTGCGAAAACAGGGGTGCAACCAAACGGGTTGGGGTGCCACCAAATTAAGAAGAAAATGTTAGTCTGCACATCATCCGAGACTGAGAAGCTTCTCTGGGTACCGGAACCTTTTTTTTTTCTTCCGAACAACACACACATGCCGAACCGTGACTAGAGAACGTAACGGTTCGGATTTGTTTTACTTGAACCGTTCCATCCCTAGACCCATTCTATGCAACACAGGACAAAACCCAGAAGCGAATCTTCCAACGTGTTGTCCTTCCACGCTCCGCGGCTCGTCTGGTGTGGCCTGAAGCTCCGCAGTGAAGCTCTGCCGTAACCGAGGCGGACTCGGACCATGAGTGGATCTGACCCACTGACTTCCTCCAAACAGCACTGACGTGATCTCTACCAGGTGGTAGAGTAGACTGCACTGTGGCCCAGTTTAAGTTCATCTAGAGGTAACGGGAAGATGTTTTCTCTACATCGGCCAATTGATTGGTCACGTCTTGGTCACAAGGAACATCTTGCGCTGATTCAGGGAAATATTGACTTGGTAGAATCTTTTTCAAACAATGCTATTTCTCTGTGTGTGTGTGTGTGTGTGTGTGTGTGTGTGTGTGTGTTCCCACTGCTTTGTTGTTCAATGTACATTTATTTGCTATAGGTTAATGCCTTCATTGAAACAAAGTAGGAAGCGTCTCATCAGCGCGTGGTCATCAGGGGGTCGGCGCTGCCTCACTTTCCCAGCCCACGGTCCGCTCCCCACGTCCCTCACTTCCTGTCCCACAGCGCTGGCCTGCTCCTTCTCCCATGACCCCACGCGGCAATTCTGCCGCATTCAGAGGATCTTGTAGAGTCCGGGGGAGGATGCACTGCCCCTGGGATCGTTTCTCCAGGGGTCCCCCCCCCCCCCCCCCTACACCCACCCACCCACCCCCGGGTCCCAACAGTGCCTTTCATTATCCACGAGGAGTACTCTGCCACTTTCTTCAGGGTCCTGTCCTCCATGCTGTGTCCAAAGTGTCTCTCTGTCTCTGTGTGTGTGTGTGGGATGTGGAGGAAGTACAGCACTGCCCGAGGGGGCTGAGTGAGCACACAGAGCACATTCCAGAAGGCACCAGAGCCCTGTGATTTTTAGCAGGCTGTCACAGGGATTATGTTACTCTGTCTGGCCCTCTGAGCTCGAGCCGTTGCCGTCTGAGGGCTCTCTCTCTCGCTCTCTCGCTCTCGCTCTCTCTCTTCTCTCGCTCTTTCTCTCGCTCTCGCTCTCGCTCTGTCTCTGTCTCGCTGTCTCTGTCCCTCTCATGATGAGGACGCAGGAGGTACAGTCCTCCTCTCCCCGTCGCACTTGGCTCTCCCAACAAGAAGGATGGGGGACCCTCGCGATTGGCCCTTAATTGTGTTTTTGCTGAAGCTTCAATTTGAATGGTTAAAATGTGCCGCCTGTGGGCTTAGTGGTCTGTATATAGTGAAGGTGGCATTTACTCCATTTGGCCTGTCCTGTGGCACTTTGTAAATTGCACGGATCCACACATTTGATATGTAATGCCCTTAAGTGGCCACTGGGAAGGCTGTTTCACGAGAGCTCAGCTGAACAGAAGAGGCCTTGTGGCAGCTGTTGCACACTCGCAGGATGTGGTGAACTGTTATCTGACTATGACTCCTTGATGGCACGCCGCTTACACTCTGCACGGCTCGCATGCACTTGCTGTCGCTGCAGCATCGCCGCTCCTCCAGCTCACCTCTGACTTTGAAGAAGAGAGGTGCGCCGACGTGCTCCGATCACTCCTCCTAACGTCTAGACAAAGGGGCTTCGCTGCAGCGCAGATCCTGCCGCCCGGTTAGTGCGGCTGGGGGGTCATTTGGGTCGGCGCTGAGGAGGCCGTGTTGTGGACCGACGCGGGGGCTTCCTGGGGGGGCCCCGGAGGATCACCCATAATGACACGGCGGACGAGGGACGGCCGCCTGCAGACAAGACGGAGCCGTCCAGTCCGAGCAGACGTGGATGAGGCCTTCGTCTGACGTGTGTGTGCGTAGTTTTTTTAATTGTTGTGCCGGCCGTTTTATGGGAGTGGTTGTAATTAGTTTGGCTATTAAATGGTCAGACAAACGAAAGCTTTGCAAAAGTAGCATATCACCTCAGAACTTTAAATTCCATAAGGTTTGGAATCATATTGAAAAAAAAAATTGAAATAATAATTGAGAACTTGTTTGGTAGTTGCGCACAAAAATCTGTAATAGTCTCCACGTATCAAAAGTCAGGTTTGGTCTGTACTTTGTAAGGAACATGGCGTGTGTGTGTAACACCTACACCATAGCTTGACTGATCAGCTTTTGACCTTTTTGATCTTTTTGCTGTATTACTGTTTACACCTCTAAAGAGAGGAGTGCTTCTGCATGACGGGCAGTTGTACACCGGGACTCAGACCGGTGATCACGGTTTTAGTTCATCACAATTGCTGTTTCAGAGCGGGAATATCTTGGAATATCAAATCTCTTACAACGTTCAAAGAAGGTGTCTGGTGGAGTTTTAACTGGGTTTTTGGCATTGCTGTGTGGGGTCGTCAGTGGTTGGTGGACGTGAATTGAGATCTAGGATGAACTTGAGCTGCTTGACCTCCATAGCCATGGTTGATAAGGCACTGGACCAGCCCACTGCCTCGTCACGTCCTGCGGCCGCACAGTGTACCACGAGCATCTGCTGCATAGCTGTTCGGTCCCCCGCACCCCTCTGAACACTTGCACTGAGTTCTACATCATACTGGTGTTAATGGGCCTTTAGCACTCAGGACGGTCTCAGGCTTTCGACCGTCCAATCTGCTCCATCCAATGGTAGGATTTCAATTTGCCAAAGTGCACTTTTTAGTATAAATAATTATCAATACATTAGAGGAACCAAGACATTAAGTGCTTTGAGTAACGGACAAAGTGTCTGTAGACGACTAACTGTAGAGGCCATGGATGCATGGATCCTTGGCCGACTGCTGTTGTCCAGCCCAGCAGAGGGAGGGAGGGATCTGAGAGCCAGTTGTCTTTTTCAGTTGAACACTTGAAGAGAACAGAAATACACTTTGAGTTGTTGTTTTGCTTCTTCGCGCCGCGCCCAACGATGCTTCTCTGTAGTATGTTTTATTAATTTGATTAAAAATGGAATTGGGGCAGGCAATAACATGCCATGGGCGAGAACCGCAGTATCCACCCTAATATTACTGGGCTGTGCAACTTAACTGACGCATCCCTCAAAATTCATCCCAGACAGCATATCAAAAGTTGGCTTGAGTGTTCAAATCATTCATGTGGCATAAACAATTTAGTCGCCATATATCAATATCAGCCTCCTTAGTCATTTATTTCCAAGCTGAAGTTGTAAATAAACCTGGAAGGCCCGATTACATGTGGCATCTAGTCTCATTGGCTGGTTTTGTAGCATCATAATTCATCAGTTTCCAGAAGTGTGTGTGTGTGTGTGTGTGTGTGTGTGTGTGTGTGTGTGTGTGTGTGTGTGTGTGTGTGTGTGTGTGTGTGTGTGTGTGTGTGTGTGTGTGTGTGTGTGTGTGTGTGTGTTTATATTCATATATGTATGGTCATTTGACCTGTATTCCTATGTGCCGAAACCGAACCGTCTTGGATCCTCTTGTTTGCTTAAGATCAGGTTTTCTGCTGCCAGCTGCGTCTGAAGTCCAGGTGCTACTACTGCAATGAAAACGAAATCTTAAGAGTCCTCAATCCAGTGGTCCTTGGGGGAATGATACGGGGGCGTGAGCTGGGGGAGGCCGGTGGGTTCGACATGGAACTCCATCCTCTCCCATGACCTCTAACCTTCTCAAACAGACCCTGCTGTAATGTTTGCCTCTCCTCCTCTGGCCGACGTGGAGCTAACGTTTCTGTTAAACCAAACATGGGCCTTTGCTTGTAGCCTACTTACTGTGCTAGCTAAATAGATCATAAGACCCACTGTGTGTGAATGTCCCCTTTGTTTAAAGATAAAGACGTATTGGCTGGATCACAAGCACTTGAAGATGGTTCTTGTGATGTGAGAGATTATTTCATTATTTTAGTTTTTTCAATAGCCTTAAATTCGACATCGTGTCCACAAAGGCAGATCTTGATTTATTTGGTGAGCACTGGCGACAAGTTTGTTTTGAGCCTGTGTCGGATTTGAGAAGTGTTTCCTGATTCAAACCGCTCCCTCCCCACTCTCCGAGCTGACTGGCTCTGTGGACGCAGACATGACCTGTTCCCTCCAATCTGTTCCTCTGCCATCTTCCTGGACCCTCTGTTTGATGCGTTACACAATAGACAATGGTTTGGACCGTAGAGGAAATCAGCTCCACTGTAATACTCTGATACCGACGGCATTAACCGCAAACTCTTAGGATGCTTATTAATAACAATGGCTGGAGAAGAATGGACAATTTCCCAATTTTTTTTTAACAATAGGATTTATGTCTTGGAAGAATTTGACTTACTAAAGTATTGTGTTGGTAGTTGGCTTGCCTTGTTTGTTTCATTTTGAAGCACACTTTTAACAGTGGCTAACGTGTTCTTGCGGTGCACTTAATATTGGTAATTCTTTAGCTTAGTTTTTAAATATTAAATTCTCTCTAGCAATGAGGAATCAATATACCTGGACTCAAGATGACTGAACAAACCCTAAATGGACGAGGCGGTATATTGGCGTGGTCAGATGGCGCAGCAGGCGGTCTGCAATTTATATTTGCGTTCAAATGTTTGTTCACTTGGTATATCAAGACTTAAAACAAAGTGATCACAAGCAGAGGATGACTTAGTGCATTCACTGCATATAAATAAAGATGAACTCTGCAACACATAGCACATCCTGAAGACATTAGAGCTGTCTAACTTCCTCTATAATCCCATTCCTTATTATTTTTAATATTCGAATTATATGCAGAAATGTAGCCTATTATTAACACTTACTATGTACCAGTACACTGTATACACATGCTTATGCATTGCCCATGCCACTATTAAAAGTTCTGCCCACTAGATGGCGTTCAACCAATAAACATTTCTTTCTTGCCAATAAATAATAGGCACAAAAGGATATTATATTAAGGCGTTAATATAATTAGCCGCGTTGTCCGTGGTGATGGAGAGCACTGACTCAAGTCTCGCGTTGTGAACGCGATGGTTGGTTGCAATGATAAAATAACAAATCATTGAGTAGAAATGGACTACACATACCACGCCATTTCCATTGTGAAAAGGCGACATTAATTGTATTCGCACCATGGTCGATTTTTATTTTTTTTATTTTTTATTTTTTTACGGCTCTCGCCAGCGAATAAACCCGTTTAACCAATCACATTCGGGTATCTTTGTCGTAGTCACCATGGACACTGTACAATTTATAGGACATGGTGGAGGTAACGGCCTATTAACGTTTCTCAACACAGTGTTCTCACTGCATCCATAGTGGTAAACTACAATCTATAAGTATCCCAAACTGTTATATGTATTGATCATTGATCATTCTTTTCGATAGCAGTCGGCGCTACAAGCCAATGTTTACTTGCACTGCGCTACGTGAATATAGGTTGCTTTTGATAACATGAAGGTGTGCAGTTGAATCGCAAGTTTTCGTGTTGGATTCCAACTTTCTAGCCTATTTTAGTTATTGAACAGGGAAACTAACGTCTCCAAAACACACCCACTTATCATAACCCCCCTCATCCGCGAACAGCCATTCGTTACACTAGTTAACTCTTGGATTAAAAAGTAAAACTCCAGGATAACTGAATATATTAGAGACTTTTTAGGGGCCATGTCTGAATCCCTACCTGCATAGGTATGACGCGCGAGAGCTTTTTCTCTTTGCTAAGCTCGCGCCCTCTCGCTCCGCAGTTATTTAAAGGGACTCTGATAGCAATGGCACTCGCATCTTGTCAAGCTAATGTCGCGTTATTTATTTTATTTTAAATTAAAATGATTATTTATTGAATTATTGAATATTTTATTAAATATATCATTTCTTTGGCCTGGCGGCGGTCCTCGTTGACCTGGCGGCGGGGAAACACTGGACGGTAACATTCAATACTCATACAATGTTGTCTTCTCTTTATAGGTCAACGGAAAAGTATCTGCATCTTTTGAAGTTCTCAGCTTTGATGCAGTACAGGTATTGGATTTTGTCTTTTAATCTTTATGCCTTGAGATAAATGAGAATAAGGAACTGTAGCCTTTGGCTTGACAGACAGGCAGTTAATATGGCTGATTATGTGGCTATTAGCAGAACCAACCCCCCTAACAATGTGTGTGCATGTGTTAACAATTGCTAAAAAAAAATAGAGATCTAGCTGGTTTCACCACATCCAAGTCATCAGGAAGACCTAGTGGAAGTTGTGATTCTCATTTCAGTCTCTCACTTTCACATCAGCAAGAGCAATGGTCCACGCAATACTATTATTCTTTAAAGTATGACCAAAGCTGGGTTTCATATGATTTGACAAACCATTAATCTCTGAAAGGTAAAACTAGGTGCACATGGATATTTAGCTGTATTCCCCTAAATCCCCATTTGTTCCCCATTAACACGTCTTTGTCACCTTTCATTCCCCCCCTCCCCCGCAGCTCGCCTAGTCAAGGATGACGGAAGAGGTGATTGTCATTGCCAAGTTTGACTACATGGCCCAGCAGGACCAGGAGCTGGACATCAAGAAGAACGAACGCCTCTGGCTCCTGGACGACTCCAAGTCCTGGTGGCGTGTCCGCAATGCCACCAACAAGACGGGCTTCGTGCCCTCCAACTACGTGGAGCGCAAGAACAGCGCCAGGAAAGCCTCCATCGTCAAGAACCTTAAGGACACACTGGGTAAAGAAAGGGCTCTTTTTTTCTTATACGCATGTCTATGCCGAATTTTGTGTTTTGTTTTTGATATATAAATGGCTAGAAGCCACATTAAGGGTTACAGTCTCTAACTACTATTCCCCTCTCATTTGACTCCATAGGCAGTCCCATATATCTGTTTGATGAATTGATCTGAATAGATTGTTCTAGACTTCAACTGTATTTAAAAAGATCCAACCTCAACAGATCAGCTATATATTGTAGAGTACAGTAATACGGAAAGTGTTTAGTGTCTTACCTTCTTGGCTAACCTTGCATATTGATCACTTTTGGGGCACTAGGAATGGAGCATTTTGCTAAACATTTAACATGGAACTATGAATGCAAGTTCTGCAAAGTACAAGCATATTTTGATAATCAGAGATTTCCTTTCTACTTTATTCGCCTGTTTATACATTTTTGGCCATGCGAGGGCTTTCTGGTGTGTGTGTGTGTGTGTGTGTGTGTGTGTGTGTGTGTGTGTGTGTGTGTGTGTGTGTGTGTGTGTGTGTGTGTGTGTGTGTGTGTGTGTGTGTGTGTGTGTGTGTGTGTGTGTGTGTGTGTGTGTGTGTGTGTGTGTGACCATTTATCATAAGTTAATTTTTGCTGACAGACATTTATGATAATTGGATGGGTACAGGCTGACTGTTGGCATGCAGTCCACCAGAAGGCCTTCTCCCTGCCTCCTCACTCTTTTAGAAGCCCAAGTAGCACATTTTACTTTTGAATGATACCAAAAGCCGTACACTCTGTATCTCATCCAAATTGCACGACACATTTGTATATTTTGCCACAACATTTCAACAAATATGGAGACACAGCATCACTCACTTCCTCCCAATGTGCAGAAGCTATAGATCTCAGCTCATGTGTTGGTTTGATTTTGCAAGACCCGGCTTCGACTCTGCACACAAATGACAATACAGTAATGCTGACGAAGGCAAATCACAAAATGTCCGTCACAAGAGGAAGGGGGCAACAGTCACATCTGCATGCAGTCACTGCCTTCACTTTTAATGAGTTTCATAGATTTCCATCATATTGTTTATCCTAAAAGGTATTGCGTCATCGTGAGTTGCTACAATGTATTAAGGGTTATCGTTCCACCTCATTTCATCTATGCAGGTCCATTGTTGGCGTGACGCTGCCTTTTTCCGTTGAGCAGCATAGATATTTGGGTCTCCTATGGAACTAGGGTATTGAATGTAGACATGTGTTTGCATTTAGAAATGTGGATCACACATGCACATACATAACCACTACAGTAGCGCGAATGCCAATATCGCTTACGTCTGATGCACTAGACCCAGTTGTCAGAGCACACACAGAGAGAGAGAGAGTGGTGGTAGACCCTTTATTCTTCTGCTGCCACTCTTGGAAGTGGTGGAAGAGACCGTATCCTGTTTCAGGATGACCTATAAAGGGAACCCCTACATCTACCTGAGTCAAATGACACCTTCTCACATCCAGGGCTCCCCCTTCTGGTTGGGGTGTGAAAGGGGGAGCTATGGGTCCTTTTGACCTGCAAAAAAAACCGTAATCTGTGTCTCAACGTCACTTTCGTTTGCGACACAATAAAGAGTGTTTGCGGTTTGAAAACACAACACATGAGGAGGGGTCTTTCCGCTCGGGCAGAGGTCGAGATCAAGGTGTTTGGGTTGAGCACTGAGCAGGTGATGTGAGGTCATGCAAGTGTTTTTTTTTTTATTGTCTTTCTCGTTTCCTCGTTCCTCTCGTTTCCTTTCATGTTTTCACTCGTATTTTATGTTCTTTATTTCTCTTTAATTTGCCCCCGTTTGTTTCGTTGGTTTCTGTCTCTTTCTTTCTTTGTCTTTCTTTCGTTCTTTCCTTCACAATAGAGTCGGTTACAGCCATAGGCAGTTTGTTTACAGCACACAAAAGACCCATAGAGTGGAAGTGTGTCGGATGAATGTGATATGCGCAGGCACATACATTTTCAACTCTAGGCCCAGATATGTGTGTATGTGTGCATAAATGGGTTCAAATCTGCAGTCAAGGGCTGAAGATGTTTATACAACAACCCCTCCCCCGACAGGATGTTAGCTCTAGTCAGACAGTTTTTTTTTTTTAATCCCATACATAAACACATGGAAATTGAAACCTATGGGTTTAAAATTGAGTTAAGGGCATTGTATCCGTAATGGGTCGAGTGTGGTGTGTATCTTGGTGTGCATTGCTTGTCTGTACTGTAATGGACCACAGCTGTGAGCCTCCCACCAAACTCACCTGTCGCACACTCCCTAGGTCACATGATCCCTGGTAAACAGCTGTCCTCACACTCACAACACACTCACACATTCACTGACTCACACTAGTCTGAAACACACACTCACAAGCCTTTTTATTTTATTTTGACCAACCGAACTAACAGAGTTTCTGCTTTTCAATGGTTATTTGGACATCTGTTCAATCTTTTTCTCATGTTTTATAAGAGTAGCAGACGAACCATGTTTAGAAGTCGTAGGTGTTGGTTAGCTTGTAGCGAGTTAGCCTGTGTCAGACCCGATCCCTGCAGGCGTGTGAGTACGTCGTCTGTTCCGTGGAATCCTGTTTGTTTTAAGTTACCGGGCGTGTTACCACGGGCAACGGTAACGCGGGGCGCTCTGACTCACTTTCATGTAGTCAGCAGCACTGATTCCACCAACAGCCTAACTGCTTGGAAAGGCCCTGGATTCCTTCCTCTTCTCCTCCTCCTCCTCCCATCTGCCTCCGAGAGATGACGAAATGGCTCCTCTCCTCAACCTCCACCCCACTCCCCCCCCCCTTTTCTTCTTCTTTGTCCTCTTCTTTCCCTTGTCCCTTCTCTCTCCCTCTCCCTTCTCTCCCTTTTTTGTTTCTCTAGCTCTTTTTTTCTCTTGCTCTTCCTCTCTCTTCCTCTCTGTGTCTCGCACTCTTGCTCTTGCTCTTTCTCACTCTTTCTCTCTCTCCATGAGGCCTCTGTACTCTTGTCTTCCACACTTGGACTGGAGGCCTCTCTTCCACCCTCCCATTGGCTAGCCCGGGTCACATGTCTGGGTATGGGAAGGAGGGGGGCCTGCCCTGCAATCCGCCCTGCTCTCTGGGTGTTCACATGGAATAACTCCACAGCTGCAGTGGGAAGAGAGTTGGGGCCGGGAAGGAGAGGGAGCGAGAGAGTGAAAGAGAGGGGGGAGAGCAGAGAGAGAGAGAGGGACGCACACACAAAATGGACATGGCTAACCTATTCAAACATTTCTTTCGTGAGTTACCTAATTTCTTCTACTTTCTTGTACTTTTTGTTGTAGTTCCTCAGTTGTTCTTAACTGTGTTGCCAACTCGTGTCGCTAGATTTCAGGGGCAGGGGGGAGGGTGGGGGAAAGAGCCCTTATATCCTTCTGAAGTTTGAACTGTTGGTGTTTTTTCCGCCTTCTTTTCTTTCTTTCTTTCTTACTTTGGCTTTGTAGCGATCCGTTTCCCCCCTTCTTCTACGCGTCCCTGCTGGGAGTCTTTCGAAGACTGCTTGCCTGCCGACTGTATGCTAATGAGTGTGTTGTATGTAGCTTAGTTTTATGGAGGGATTGGTTGGCTAGCCCATGTTGGACGCCAAAGGGAGAGGGAGAGAGTGGATTTTAGAGGGCTGCGTCTGAACCAGCCGCCGGACAGACTGGGTGGGTGTGCTCTTGAAAAGCCTTCTGCTCTTACTGCAAGCCTGTTATTGCCTCAGCACTCCTTCCCTCTTTCCCTTTGCCTGCCTGTCTGTCGGCCTCTTTTTCTCTCTTTTTGGACAGAAACTCTAGCCCTTTGTTTTTGACTTGATGGGTTTTTCAAAGCTTTTGACACACACACACACACACACACACACACACACACACACACACACACACACACACACACACACACACACACATTCCTTTTTTTTTTCTTTTCTCTTCTCTCATTTGTCTCCTCAGTTAGTGGGCCGTGGCTTGCTGGATTACATTATCATGCTTGGAGAATAAAAGCCCACACCCACCCTTAACCACCCACCCATCCATTTAGGAATATCTCAAGATGCAGTCTTAAGCCCTTTTTTCTGTTCTGCTGCACGAAGGGTGGGCTAGTTTTGTGCGTTGATGGTGTGTGATGGTCCCTTCACGCACACGCATAGACTCTGAATAATAAGCTACAGTGGATGAAACCTAGTGTGTGTGTGTGTGTGTGTGTGTGTGTGTGTGTGTGTGTGTGTGTGTGTGTGTGTGTGTGTGTGTGTGTGTGTGTGTGTGTGTGTGTGTGTGTGTGTGTGTGTGTGTGTGTGTGTGTGTAGAACACCGTAGTCTTTGTGTGCGAGATGAGGACGCGTGGTGGGGTTAGGCCTGTGTTGATGGATGAGGCTGGGGGCTTCTCTCTGCTGCGCTACCTCCTAGCCGGTTATCAGAGGAATGTTGCTAGCCGAGCACTTCCGCAGCCCACGGATACTTTACCCACCCCTGCCGACGCTCTCCCAATGCCGTAATCACACCTTGTAACTGCCGAGTGGTGTCCTCTGTCGGTCTGTCTGTGTGTGTTTGCGAACGTCTGAGTGTTGTGATCAGCCGACACATGTTGCTTGTGTCAACTTTCACAGTAGCATGTATCACTCTGTCTCGCTCTTTCTCCGCCCCCCCCAGCTAACGGAAATTCGAGCCACATTTCATGGAGCATAGGGGAATTTAGACTCTTTTTCCTTCTCAAAAGTCCCCCCCCCCCCCGTGTTTATCAAACACTGTAAGCAGACAAGAAGAAATGCACCACCATTTGCCTCTGCATCATTGAGACCTTCAGGCAGAAGTCATGTTTCAGCCATCTTTGTTGGTAGTTCCTTTGTCTTTGGCCATTCGGAGAAGGACTAGAGGAAGGGAGCAGTGGTCAGTGATGGGTTTTAAGAGTGGCAATAACTGTAAACACGTAGGAGTAAGAGGGGTGGGGACCTCCTATAGGACCACTTCCTGTTTGTGGCCCTATGGATGGACAACAAATTCCGCTGCTTCCATACACAGAAGCCGTCAGATCAAGGTCCCAATGTAATTAAATGACCTCCATCTTTGAGTGCCTAGGCTACAGCTCGTTTCTGACCCATCTTTCATTATGCCAGTGTTTTGAAGGCCTTGCTTCTAAAAGCATTTATTTTGAAAGCTCCTTTTGAATTGGCTGGAGTCTATACATAACTTAAGTCTTAAGTTATCATACTTAAGTCTTGAGTTCTATTCAGCACAACGTTTGTGAGTGTAGCAGGTGAAGCATCCACGGCACTGAAAACCAAACAGACTCCCTCTCTCTCCCCCGTTTGCTCCCCCTTCTCTCCTCCATCACAGAGACTGACGGTTGGAGGGCTTTTGAAGTCCCAGACGGAGGGGAGTTGAAAGGACTCTGTGTTTCCTGTAAGGCCATCAGTCAGCCATGCATGCAGCAACACGGCCTTGACTCAAATCGTAGGCCTTTTTTCAGAAAAGTAGCCTCTCGCTACAGTATATAACGTCCCCATCCCCCCAGTCCCATGTGTATTTCTTCTCTCGGATTGCCTCTTTTAATTTCGCTCTCATTATCCAAAAACCCAGAGGCCGTTGGTTCTGTGTCGATCCAACCCAGCACACCATATGGACGGCCATCTTGCATTCCATATGGCTGTAACACAACGACCACTCCTACGCTCGCATAGTTTTCCCCAACTATTGACTGTACTAGTGTGCAATCGTGTATGAGTACTGGGTTATAGTCGCTGGGGCACCTGTGGGTTGCCTAGCAATTACAGTATGATAAATAACGTCACACCGCACAACAATGTGATTAGGAACCGACATGGGTATTCGGTTGCATAATACGTAGCAGTTTATTAGTCTTAGCCTCATTTCTTTCTTTGCTCTCCAAACAGTGTGCCATCCACCTTTTTGGTGGTTGGTCGACTTTCCTCATAAAATATCGAGGGATTACTCCGACCGCTTTGTTGCAAGGCTCTTGTAGACTTGGTGGACAGAGGATGTGGAGGTGCCATCAGACCGGCTGACGCAGGGTGTTTTTCGTCCAGAGGAAGGGCCCTGGAACGAGGGGAAGCAGCCGGGTCAAAAGGGCTGCGGTACACAATGGAAAGCCGGCCAACGAGGGAGTGTTACAAGCCTGTTCCTGCCTTTTTGCTGCTGCTCCAACATAACTCCACTTTTTTCGCCACTTCCTGTTGATTCGCGGTTAATTCAACAAAATATAGGGTGGTGTATATTTGGGTGGCATGGACAACAAACTGTATTGGCTGTATTTCTTTTTTCCTCTTTCTTATCTACCATGTGATGCATTCTGGGGTATTTTCTGCATCATTCTCGGGTCAGGAAGGCCGCAGGAAGGAGCGCTTGACGTAGAAAGTTCCAGCGCACAACACAATGGTTTCCTTTTTGTCATTCTTTTTTTCACTCCCCGCTAAAACGGGAGTGAGTGGCTCTTACAAGAAACAAGAAATGACACCGTGCTCGTATCGGCCTGTAGACTACAGACGAAGATCCATCTACTAAGACTAGGAGCTAGGGCCCAGCTGTAGGTGGAGAAGCCAGGGCTGTGTAATGAGTGAGGGGATTGTTGTTTTTCCGGGCTAGGTAGGAGGCAGGGGGGATATCTGACTCGTCTCTTTATCAGCAGTGGGACTTGGCCTGTAGGAGTAGAGGCCACTGCTGCTGATTCCTCTGAATTTGTTAATGGCCAGTCTGTACACAAGAGCTGCACTGAGAGGGGTCAATGCTCCCTGCATGGAACCCTGGTTGCTACGGTTTAGAAGAATTGCCTTACTCATCAGTGCCATGTGCAGTGTCATAGCTGCCAAACTAACAATGTATCTTACTTGAATCACTAGGGAACTTTGGTTACTTTCTTTACCTAATGTATAACGTTAGCTGTATGTGTGATTCTCTGTTGCATATTGAGTAAAATGGTTCTCAGGTCTTAGTCACAAGGTGCTTTTTTTTGTTTTCTGAACATCCATGACAAGATACAGGAACCTCTCTTTCATACCTCCAGTTGTGCCCTGCAGGAAATCCCCGTTTAACAGCTGAGATGACGAAACTTTGTGGTGGTGCCATGAGGCATTGTAGAGCAATCTGCTGATGGGGCTTAGAAAGAATTGTAACTCTGTTGAAATATATGATTTCAGTATTTCTAAACACAAAGGCAGACATGGGTTCCTGTTTTCTCCTTTTCTGAAAAGGATATCAGTTATGGTTCCTAGTCCAGACCGAGTGGTGCGTTTCTCAATTATAAAATGGGGGTGGTTGGCTGGTTTTATCCTGGTTTGCTGGTTTTACCCTGGTTGTCTTTGTTCAGGTTTTGAAGGCGTTTATATCAAGGCATATTTATAATGCCTCATCATGGTACGCCAAACATTACTTATGAGGCGGACTTGATCTCAAAGAAGCTACAGCGTTATAGCTTTACCATCCTAAGAGCCCTCGATCCATGGCCTCTAGATTTACCAGGAAGATACTCTAGCCCAGTGTTTTCCCCCTGTAGAACCCGAGGGTACTGCAGGGGGTACGTGGGGCTTATTCTTGAACAGAAACATTTACAATAAAAGAGGAACTAATATAGATCATTGAAAAAGAAATTTGTAATAAAAAGAAATCTAGTAAAAAAGAAATATTTCAAAAGTAGTGTCCCTTTGTGCATTCCATATGTTTTCCATCTAATGTTTTCCATTGATTTGTTCTCATTTGTTTCCCACTGGCCATGGCCTTCCTGCACTCATATTTGTGTATAACGCTGGCGCTCTTGGCTCAACCACTGCATGTGTTTATCTATTTTGCACTTGCATATGAGGTGGTTCGCAAACGAGCTTGATGACAATTTAGTGGTGGACCTAAAGTCAAAGGTTTGGAACTACTGGCCTAGCCTAGCATGACTTGTCGTTTTCTTTCAAAATGTCGGCCAAACGGTACCGGTCTGCGCCTATCATGACCTACTAATTTAGCCTCACTGTCTATCTTTGTCATTGGGGTGGTTCTGTGGACGGTATAAGGGTCTATATTTTAAACTATAAATACTCAAAAGCATGCGTAAGTTGACTTGCTCTGTTTGGCACCTGGGATACACGCTGAAAGAAATCAGTTAGGTGTGTGTAGCGTATGCCTCCGCTTCCCCGTTGAACAACTGCCCCTCTGTGATAACGTTGAGACCGAGCATCCCGGCCCTCTGTGTGCTGTCACTGTATTTGCCTGTCACCCCCCCACCACCACCCCCCACCCCCGCACACGTTTGTTCTACTGCTTACTTAATGCAAATCTTCTTGTGTAACTGAAACAAAGGAACATCAGATTTTGACTGTTTGAAAGATAAGAACTAGTGCCTAATGTCCTTTTCTTTGGAGCTGAACTAGGTCATATCCAGCAGTGAGCAAAAGCCTGTATCCTGGGGCTCGCAACTGTAGAATCGAGTTTATTTTTCATGTACCCCTCCCCACTTGCATGTGTGATAGTTTGGGCCCTTGTCTAAATAAGCGACATCTTTTTTTCTTGTCATTTGCTCAACACTTCCTGTCTTTGTTTATGTTGGGTTAGAAAAGGACTGGTCTGCATGTGGGGATAAGCTGTTTGTGAAGGTGTGCATTCAATAGAGTGACTCTTTCATATTGTGGTTGTTTGCTTGTATCGGATTATACTTGCAAGGATTTGTTTATACTTTGACATGCAGCTCACGTGATATCTCTAATGGATTTTATATATCTTGTGCAGGTTTTGTTTTCCCCATTTATAGTATGTTGTATTGTCGTGTGTGCTCGTAGATTGTAGTTAGCATGGCGAGGTGCTATAACTAGAGCGGGCAGGCAGACATCTGCTACAGGGGCCCGTCTGCACTCTGTACTTAAGTACAGTCTGTAATGATAGGCCTGCACCTGAGAGCCCTTTGACTCACTGCCTTGCTCCACTACTAGGGCATTGGTCTCCGCTGCCAGCGACTCCCAGACACCTTTCGGCGACAATTTGTGTGTGTGTGTGTGTGTGTGTGTGTGTGTGTGTGGTAGTACGGTGATTTCCCTGTCGGCGTACGGCGTATCCTTGTCATTTCCCCTAGCTGAGTTTGATTATGCAAGCGACATCTTCCACATACACAATATGCAGAATATATAGTTGTTTCCCCCCCCCCCCCCCCCCCGATGGACCACTGGCCCGGTGTAGCCTGGTGTGACGTCAAGGCCGTGGCATCGGCTTTCCCGTTGCCTTCGTAGCCGCTAGGTGTGGCCACCGAGGCGTATATTTATAACCACATGATAACGAGCATTTACGTTGGTCGTCGGCTAAATGCGGTATGTTGTTTGCGGTGCATGCTTAGCACATTAGCCCACTAAGCCCATGGCCAGTAATGTTTGGATGAAGTGGATGTAGCACTCTTTCTCGGTGTGCTAGCCGTGTCTAGGGTTTTATACATCGCTAAGCAGGCTGCCAAGTTGGAATTCCTGTCCAGGGAGGGAGGGAGGGAGAGGGAGAGAGGGAGAGAGAGGGAGAGAGAGAGGGAGAGAGAGAGGGAGAGAGAGAGAGAGAGAGAGAGAGAGAGAGAGAGAGAGAGAGAGAGAGAGAGAGAGAGAGAGAGAGAGAGAGAGAGAGAGAGAGAGAGAGAGAGAGAGAGAGAGAGAGAGAGAGAGAGAGAGAGAGAGAGAGAGAGAGAGAGAGAGAGAGAGAGAGAGAGAGATGTTTTTGTGCTGTAAAGTAAATGTGGTGTGTTGGAATGTTATGCGTTATTAGATTAAGCTGCTGGCCGTCCATCACATTATCACGCTGCACGCCCGATGAAGCCACTAAACCTCTGTTGAGGCATTATTCATCAATAAGCTCTCGCATAATGTATAAACACGTAAAGTAGCCATCTCTTGATGAAACAAGTGAGCTTATTCACACAAAACTCAATCCCTACACGACTCGTTCTCTTTACTACTAATACTAATAGCAGATGCTTTTATCCAAAATGACTTGCAACTGAACACACCGTTTATTTGAGGAGCAGTTAGAGGTTAGACGTCTTTCTCAAGGATGCCTACAAGTTAAGTGGTGGACATTAGGACTCAAACCCAGTACCTTTTCGCACTGGGAGTCAAAAAACCCATTACACCACACCCTTTTTCTGGCAACTCAGCCTTTATTAAAAAAAAAAAAATAAAGTGTGCCTAGTTTGGTCTTACATTTTAAAACTGTATGCTTTGCTAGTATACTTTCATTAGTACTAGCAGTTTATTACAGTACATTTTTTTGACATCTGCTAGTAATATAGAGTGTCAACAACCACTTTGTTGCAAAGCTCTTGTAGACTTGGTGGACCGAGGATATTCATTATATAGACGCCAGCACAGTGTTTCAATAAGGGAACACAAAATGCTATTGATTGGTAGCGCAAGGCTAAATGTGACTCAAAACCAGGTGTTGTTATTCATAATTATGGTTCCGTTTAGTCACCTATTGTGTAATTGATATGCTGTTAATGCTAGTTCTTCTTCACTCATTCGTACTCGTACTCCTTAATTGTCTGTTATTCCAGTCCACTCTGACACCTTCATTATCACACTGGCTAAGGGTAGGGTTTAGTAGGGTTAGGTTTAAGGATAGAATGGTGTAGTATTTGGCCTACATTGGTGTTTTGGTCCGGGTATAACATCAAGAGATGAGAGAAGCGCTGCTTGAGGAAGTAGTGGTTGAGGGAAGGAGGAGGTGTTGGGCAGAGGTACGTGTCCTGGCTGTGCTGCAGCAGGTCAGGGCTGGCCCAGCATGGTGTTTCCTCCAGGTCAGCACCGATCACACTAGCCCGCAATAATGAGGGGACAGAGAGGAACCGGTCTCCGCAGAGTTAGTTTGTTGTCAGCTTGATAAGGATAACTTTATTTAGAAGCATTACAACTAGGAAAAGCAATTTAAGGAAACCAGCCACAGTAAGCTCGATTTGAAAGTATCCCACCAAAATAACCCCACCCCTCCCTTCAGGCCTCCCTCCAAAGCCACTCCCCCAAAACACATGACTAGCATGCTAGCTTTAGAAAAAGGTCTGCCTAGCCTTGTGGAAGATTCCGGTCATGCGCAAAGAGTGCATGGGCAGAGTGCGCGTAGGTAGACAGACAGGTAAGCCATCCAATCCTTTCAGTCGGGCCGACTGAAACGGTAGGACAGGATTTGAAGGCCTGCGAAAGCAACGGATAACACATTCCAAATTGTTCTTTGTGAGACCATTTGATTTCTTGATTGTCGATATGTTATGAGAATTTCAACCAATATGAAAATAAAGGCTCCTAAAGTAAATTGCCTACCGTTGCTTTCAAGTGTTAGTCCTTAAGATGAACATATTGACAATTAATGCTGTGATACTCGGATAGCTGGTGGCTGGGTCCACCAATTTAATGACTACATTCATTGAATGACACCCTTATGATCTCAGTTTAGTGTGTGTGCTTCATAATTGCCACTTTAAAACATGTGAACTAGTATTTGCATGTGTGTGGGTATGTGTGGTAGGTTTGGTATTCAAGGTAACCGTTTGCTACATTGCTTTTAGGCTAATGTCTCTATCTCCTGAACAACGCTCATCCAGTGGGCCATGAAACTCTTCAGTTGTTAAAATGACTAAATGGACGATGTACAATTTCCTTTAGCATTAGCCTGCACTGTTATGACAAAATGGAACCCTTAACCTTTAAAAGCTTACCTTTTTACAAAGATGAATTATGAGTCTGTGTCAGGACAGGTTTCAAACTCACACGTGCAGAAGGCACCAGAACTAGAGAGTCCTAATCCCTAAGAATGTGTTTGGCGGGGTGTTGGGCAGGGGGTGGGTGTCGAGGCCTGGTGACTGTAAGGTGGAAAGAGAAGAGTTGTTTAATCTCACCATTCATCTGCCAGACCACACCTCTCCTCTATTTCAACTTTATCCTCATTCTTACTCCCTGCTTTGAATCTGGGATAACTTTTTTTGGCTTTTTCCTTTTTACCTTCTTGTTTGTGTGTGTGTGTGTGTGTGTGTGTGTGGCAATTGTTTGGCTGTCAAGACTTGTTGTACAGGGAATATGTGTCACAGATTTGAGCACTAAGAAGCTCCTTGTGGTTTAATCAAATTTCGATTTTTGACACAAACTGAAGAGTTCTTTCCCGCTTGGCTGAGAGTTGCCCTTACTGCCCTTCCCTTTCCATCTAGACATCCCTGTGGTCGGTTGATAGCAGAGGATCTTGGGACACCTTAAGACTCACTTAACGATCAGTGTTTATCTGGAAAGGGTAGCTTGTGGAACGTTTGAACCCACTGCATGCGTGCTCGGAATAACGGTGGCCGTGCGTCCCATGTTGACCCCCCCTGACCCCCAACCCGTCTGCGCCCCCGTGCAGGGATCGGGAAGGTGAAGAGCAGGAAGGGCGGCATGCGCGACACCGCGTCCAACGCCGAGGCGGACATGAACGCGGACAACGGCGAGCGGCTGTACGACCTGAACCTGCCGGCGCTGGTGAAGTTCAGCTACGCGGCGGAGCGCGAGGACGAGCTGTCCCTGGTGAAGGGCACCCGGGTGGTGGTGATGGAGAAGTGCAGCGACGGCTGGTGGCGCGGCAGCTACAGCGGCCACTCCGGCTGGTTCCCCTCCAACTACGTGACGGAGGACATGGACGGCACGGCGGCGGCGGCGGCGGCGGCGGGCGCGGGCGGCGCCGACCCGGCCGTCTCGCTGACGGAGAAGCTGGCGGCGGCGGTGGTCAACAGCGGCATCAACGGGAGCCGGGCGCTGCACGCCGTGCAGGCGCTCTACCCCTTCAGCTCGGTCAACGACGAGGAGCTCAACTTCGAGAAGGGCGAGGTGATGGAGGTGGTGGAGAAGCCCGAGAACGACCCCGAGTGGTGGAAGTGCCGCAAGGCGGACGGCCAGCTCGGCCTGGTGCCCAAGAACTACGTCAACGTGCTGGACGCCGCCGCCGCCGCCGCCCACAGCGCGTGGGCGGGGCCGGCGGGGCCGCCCACGCCGGACTGCGACTACATCTCGCCGTCGGGCAGCGGGCGCTTCGCGGGGAAGGAGTGGTACTACGGCAGGGTGACGCGCCACCAGGCCGAGGTGGCGCTCAACCAGCGGGGCAGCGAGGGGGACTTCCTCATCAGAGACAGCGAGTCGTCGGTGAGTGGAGAGCGACTCGATATATGTATCATCATATATCATATCGTATATCATGTATGTGTATGTGTCTTATTTTCTAAAGATAAAGTACTTTGTAAGACCCAGGGGGGGAATCTGTCATGTCGGAAAGAACAGGAACAGCGGTACAATTTTAGAAATGGATAAATAAGAAACAATATATAAAGATACCAATAAGTGTGGCGGAAGTGTGGGAGATCGGCTAACCTCAACTTTATCTAGATGAAAAAGCACAGCCTCACGTGCTCTCTCCGCCGCTCAACATTGCCTCCTTTCTTTCCGTCCGCAGCCGAACGACTTCTCCATCTCGCTGAAGGCGCAGAGCAAGAACAAGCATTTCAAGGTGCAGCTGAAGGAGAGCCTGTACTGTATCGGCCAGCGCAAGTTCAACTCCATGGAGGAGCTGGTGGAACACTACAAAAAGGCCCCCATCTTCACCAGCGAGCAGGGAGACAAACTGTATCTAGTCAAGGCCCTCGCCGCCTCCTGATCACACACACACACACACACAGACACACACACACACACACACACACACAGACACACAGACACGCACGCACCCTACATACAGACAGACATACATGCATACAAACACACACACGCCGTACTACATTGTTACATTTCACTAATGCATGCAGACACCTTTCCACACATAAAAGAGGACATGCATTCGAACTTGTAAAGCCCCAACGACTTTCCGCGTCCTCTGGACTTTTAATGCTGGGAATTCTGAGCATTCCAAGAGAAGGGCGCAGAACACGTGGGAGATGCACGGAGAGACACACTGAGAGATGAGGGGTGGGCGGGGAGGGAGGCAGGGAGATTATGGACAGAAAATGGACTCCCAAATCCAAGGTTTGGATTTGAAGACCGCTGGTGGTCTTTCGACCGTTCCTAAAAAGATCCAGGATGTATTTCTGGGGTTTCTCGCCGATGGCCACAGAAAATCTTCACTTTTTGACGTCTTCAAGATCTGCATTTAGTTTTTTTTTATTATTTGTTTTATAATATATATTCATTTTAACTGTTTCTTTTAAAAAAAAAATGTGATGATTTTAACTCTCAACTGTCCCATATCCCCAACAGCGACAAGACTTGAGACCTTTTCCCCTTGAGATGCTGGAGGTCCAGAATCGACGTTTTTAGTTTTAAAAAGTTTCACGTAGTTTTTCATCTTTTCGTTTTTGTGTCCGTCTCCAGTGATTCTTCTTCATGACATGCTACGTTGTGGACGCCATCCCTCCGCAACTTTTGCTAACTGCTAATTATGAATAAAATAATTAAGTGACCAAAGTATATTTATTGATACAGTCCAATCAGAAAAATAACCCCTTCATGATTGACCTTTTTGGATAAAAACGATGACACACTTTTGTGTTGCTAATGGAGACGCCTCCATGTTGCTCCTGCAGCTCCTGTTACACATTGAACCATTTGTTATGTATCGCGAAGACCTGAGCACCTCTCACGTATTGCTGGCTCCTTATCTTTTTTTAATGTTTTTCTATGCTGTCGCTGCACAGTACACAATGCTCTCTTCCCCCCCCTGCCCATCCGCCAACTGAAGTCCCTTTTTCATTTGAAAAGAAAACTGCTCTTGAATGCGTTAAATGTCCCAAAGCAAGCCAGCGTAGATCGTACCGTGGCGACACGCTATGGAAATGACAGAGAGTGATTGACAGCCTCGGAGTGGGCTGGAGTGAGGGCGATCTCTGGAGGTCATGTGATGTGAATTTAAGGGGGTTTGATTATTATTATTATTTTCTGGTTCCTCCTTTTGAGTTTCCAAGGTCTTGCCGCTCTTCCTGGTTCTTCTGCTTTCTGGCATGATAGACAGCGGACTTTGTCCCGCCCTCCCTCTGCGTCAACCAACCAGCCAACCCCCACCCACCCAGCAAAGGTGGAGGAGGAGGCGTCTGTCCACAGTGATGTCACTGCTGACTAATCAGAGCCTAAAGGGGAGGAGGCGGCGGTGAAGGGAGGGATGACTGTTCACCCTGAGGTCGTGTTTGTGTGAGTGTACGTCAAGCTAGACACACACACACACACACACACACCATACCATACTCTTGTGTGTTTCTATCTATGGCGAAGCCATTTATGATTTGAGCAGCAGAAAGAAAAGCTGATTGTATAACTGTGCCTCTCTGTATCAAAAGAAGCATTCTCACTGTTCTTGTTTGGGTATTTTGCCGTGTTGTGGATGGATGGGCACTTTGGATTGTTGCGGTTTTGGAAGAATCAGGGGGACAACAGTATTGTAGTACAGTGCTGTACGTCAAGCGAGTCTTGACGCTCCAGAGGTTGGAATCACTTCCGTTTTAGTTGTTGGGGCACTTGTTAGGTTAGAATGCCGGTAAGCGGGTTAGAAATAGGATAATGTCTCTTAGGTAGGACTTTTATGGGTGTGAGAATGGACCAGGGACAGGCAGGCGGGTGAAGCAACAGGGACCTACAGTGAGGTGGATTTAGAGAGCACATCCAGAAGGCTCGGGAGGGCCACCATTGGGACGTCGTGATGCATCTGCCAGCTGTATCGCTTGGTTGGATAAGAGCTCGGCAGAAGAAGAGGGTTTTCCAGAAGAAGGAATGGAAAAATGATCCTTCAAAACAAAAGCGCAGATTTTTGGAGGCTCTTCTTATTCCACAGGGTACAGTTACTAGAGCGCTGACCTCAGTGAAAAGGGTGGAGTACTGCCTATGCTCATGCAGCATGTATCTGAGATGGAAATTAAGTTGTGATCATTTTTTTCTGCATTTTTTTTGTATTTATTTTTTGGGATGATTGGAGGTTCAAAGATGAAAGGTAAACAAACTAACAATAAAAGGTCAAACATTTTGCTCAAGTCAACTCAAATGATTTCTTGACTTGGATTTCACTGCACCTACTGCTAAAATAATCACTAGTTGTGCATGATAACTTTGGTTGCACTGGGGAAAGATTGAATTGAAAAATGTTTTTCCCTTGGTACTAGAATACCTCTTCCAAAAATCTGAGAAATTGGACGCGTCGGAAACTTCGGCTACAAACTTTTGAGATTCTAATTTTGATGGAGGGCTCTTCCCTCATCGGTATGTGATCTAGATGCAAATGTATAAACCACACATTTGCATGAAGATTACAGATACCGTCTCATCTGATTATGCAAAGCTGGACGCTACATAGGTGTCGTTGTACAAATAATTTATATGTTGGGCACCCTCCATAATGTTCCAACGGCTTTCAATTTGGGTACCCTTAATTCAGGAGAAAAAACATGTTTGATAGATCCTGGGCTAGGCGTGGTCCGGTCTAGGTCCGGTCCTTCCAAATGACCAGACCACGCTGTTAATGAAGTGGTATTCCACCAGGGTGATTTGTCAGTAGTAGTTTACAGCAACCACTCAGGTTAAGGTGCTGCAGTCGGCCTCGCCTCGCCTGAACTTTCACCTTTTGACCTCCGCTTGCAATATCACACAGTGTAATTACTAGGCAAGACGCATAATGTCCTGGTTGTAAGGATTCGCTAGGAGTTAATGTAAAAAACGAATTAAAGTGCCTTCATAGCTAACTGTCAACCAAAGGTTTGGTGTTCCTTTTTGTCAGTGCTCCTAGTACCCCTCCCCTTCTCTCCCAATTCAATTCACTTTGCTTTATTGGCATGAACAATGAAACTCTATTGCCAAAGCTGTGCGCTCTCTCTATCCCCTCTTCTCTTCACTGCAGTGTGTATTTGGTCAGCAGTTTTGCATGCATGTCAACTGATTCAGATTAGCGAGCGATGGGTGGAGAAGATGTTCAGAACACGTCCTACAGAGATCGCGTCCCCTTATCGAGCCCCGTGTGAGGGGGGGGGGGGGGGGGGGGGAAGGAAGAGTGATTTCCAACGTGGAGTTCTAGCATCGCAGCAGTGACGTTATATTTTTATGTGATAGATAAAATGCCCATGTTATATGGTATCAAGTGACCTTACTGTACTTCATTTAATTACACACAGCCCTCGGATGTAAACAGGAGTGAGAGTGTGTGTGAGAGGGTCCCTGTGTCCATTTAGATGTCAGCCCTTAGTGTGATGTCGGCCTCAACCTCCCCTCCCGAATCTTAAAGACATTTTATTTATCTCCGAATGCAATCACATGTCCAACGTTGTCAGAAGACACACGCGGTATTGAGTCAAAATGTCCCCAGTGCGTATGACGTCTTTCTGCAGTGGAGTCACTTCAGATGACTTGAGTGATTTCGTGACTCGTAAGCCATCGTCCTGTGTACACGGGGTTCGGCTAGGACCTCGCATCAACACACTCATTACCATTCTACCTTTTTACCACGATGGCAGGGCGGCGCGAGCAGCCCCCCCCCCCCCCCCCCCCCCCCGCTTATCTGTTACAACTGTTAATGCTTTCAGTCTCTCAACATTGTTTAGGTCACCTCCGTTCTATGTCAAGTATTACGTGCATTTGGAAAATGGCATCCGCCCGGTTCGTCTGAACTAATCCCCAGTGCAGAACAAGTTATTGATGATTTAAAAATAAAAACCTTAAGACGGCAACAATCTATGTCAACTCGGTGCTTTTCGTTTGTGCTGCTTTTTATGTCGTCTATGGTGTTCTTTGTCACACAAAGATTTAGTTCTGTGAGCGGCATGGACAGAAGCGACCCGGGGGGGGGGGGGGGTCGTGATACGAGGGTGCTGTGAAATATAATGTAAAGCTCTTAATACTGTTTAATAGAGGTGGAAATCATCTTCACGTGTAATAATTTAGCAGAGTTTATTAAGACTGTTCAAAGGAAGTAATAAACTACATAAAATGATCATCTCGTCTGTGTTGGGTTTTTATGTTTTATTCGTCAATCTAAATGTAATTTCTTTGATAGGACATTAAACGACTAAGCTGATGGCTTTGGAAGGATTTCAATTGAGTAAATTGATCGGAAAATTACAAAGATAGCGATGAAATGCATCTGACTAAGCTTAATCTTCTATGTCTAGTTTAAGTAGACACATGGGTATTTTAATAAATTAAGTATTCATTTGAAAATATAGCTGTATTAAACCTAATTAGGTAAACAGTTAATGCTATTTTGAAGTGACATTTAAATGCCTATTTTCAATACTAGGGTTGCATGTAAAAGTTGAATGATACCAATGAGATACTTTCTTTTTTTAATCCAATACCATGATGTTAATGTTAAACATTTGGTTCTGGCATTAACCGTTTTCTGCACATGACACATTTGCAAAATGATCATTAACTGTGACTATGACAAGCATATTTTGACATTCATTGTTCATGACAGCACCTATAGGCAATATCTAGTGGAATATCACAACGGTACTCTTAACATGATTATCCTCAGCAGGGCTGTGAATGATGGGTTAGAGTTAGGGTTAACCCTAACCCTAGATAACCAACACAATAACCACAAAATGTTACGTGATACTTTGACGCCTCTTGGTGGCTACAAGTGGCAGTACATCAAAGGCTAACAAGATAGTATTTTTAATGGTAAAAAAATAAATTAAAATCTCCACATTTGAACAAACCTGTTTAAGGCTCATATGTTTGTCCAGTCATACCTATGAACACTATCTATGGAATGATGAGACCCTCCACTTGGAGCGGGAAAAACAAGCTAAATTGCTAAAGTAACAAACAGGATCCTATGGAACGTGTTAAACAAAGGCTGCTTCTGTTTCTGTTTTGATTACGTAACCAGAGTCCCTGGCAAAGCCTCGCCACAGTCCTACAATGGGTGGCCGGTTCCTGGAGTGTGCCTCAACTGAACGCCAGGAAGACTCTGCATGAAATGCCCTGGTCTCGGCACGAAGCTAAAAACAAACCATTTCATTTCCCCTTCCCCATGCAGCGTTGCCATTAGCATTCGGCATCACCATCCAACCTGATGATCTTCTCATCCTGGCTCTCACAGAGCCGCACTGTCATCGAACCATAAGGCCCCAACCGTGTGGAATGTAACCCCCTGAATACAAACGGGGCTACAGTCAAAGTGCACTTACTGAATCGTACAAAGATCAAGTCGACGTTTGAGCTTTTCCGGCTCTGCGGAGTGCTATGGAGTTCAAGACCTTCCTACAAAACGGGTTGGGATCGCTGATCGTAGCGACTCGCCGGTCTGTCCGGCGGCCTCTTTAGAAGTACAGGCGGTCTGAGACGGCGGCGGGCAGGTGCGTCACGAGCTGCATGCGGATCCACCAGTGCGGCTCCATGGGGTTGTAGCGCGTGTACGGCTTCTTGGACACGACGGCGTCGGCGGCGTCGTCCAGCACGGCCCCCACGTCGCCGCCGGCGGCGGTGCAGCCCGAGCGCACCAGCGCCATCTGCTGGTCAAAGCGCGCCTTCCCGTAGTCCCTCTTGACGGCTGCGGGCGCCTCGCGCCACAGCGCGTTGGCCACGCCGGACACCGCGTCGCGCGCCAGGTTTCCCGTGGCGACGGCGCAGCTGCCGGGCGCCACGACGGACACCTTGACGCCCCAGGGCCTCATCTCGTGGCGCAGGCAGTCGGAGAACGCCTCCACGCCGTGCTCGGAGACGCAGAGCGCCGAGCGCAGGACGCAGCCCGTCCTCCCGTACACGCCGGTCAGGTTCACCACGCGGCCTGCGGCCAGAGAAAACGCAGCGTTACTTGGTATCAAGACGCCGGGGAGACGCGCGCCGTACGTACGACCGCGCTGATTGGACCCCCTTGTCGGAACGCCGCGTGTGAGGTCCGTTCGTTTGCACAAGCCGTTCCAAAAAAAATAAAAAAATCGATCCACCTGTCACATCATTCGTATGATGGGAGAGAACAAGCCCTCCATGTTGGACCCTACCAACCGGTAGTAGAATAGGGGCCCTCTAAGCCTACAACCTCTTGAAGACACATGGCAATGCTCAACTAATACATTTTTTTTGTCACCGATGCTTTGGTTTTAAATAACTCTTTTAAACAACTTGTTTTGTTTAATTCACATAGATATGGGTGGCCGTCTGTGTCCTGTAAGATTAAGCACTTGAACATTAAATCAGTACTAGTCAGGTATCATATTTGCAGTGAGATGCATAGCTTTACCTCAGTTATGGATTGTAGCTTAAACGTCTGAATTAACGGTCCTTTAAAGATTTGCCAGGGGGCATGCAGGTTCACAGTTAAGCTGTCTAGAGAGGGAATTCCTCAAACATTACTCTGAGTTTGAATTGGTTGATTTAATGAGTACTCCCATGTACAACCAAGTAGGAGGACAACCCTCCACCAAAACGAGTGTCACATCCGAAAACAATGCTTTTGGAAAACAACACCTTTTGAAATGAAATCAAGAGTACAAATAATCACCAGGTCCACAATAATCAATCACAATAATGTGCGTTTGAATAGTGCTTTGCTGGGCACTCCGGCCACCCAAACCTCTTTTACAACACACAAACACACACACAGACCTTTGGCCTTGCGGACTAATGGCAGGAAAGCCTTGGTGACCCTGATGGTACCCCAGAGGTTGACCTCTGACACCTGCTTGTAGGTATCCATAGGCGTGAACTCTACTTCCCCAAATGTTGACACGCCAGCATTGTTCACCAACGCCCACAGGTCTGCAGCACAGACAATACAAAGATGTAGGCTACACAGATGATTTGGTTATTTAACGTCAAAATCGTTAAAGAAACATGTTATGGGTAGTTGTGGCATAACAGCCAAGTTCACTGTGATATGCATTGCAGTTATCACTAATATAACTACCTTTTGCTTTGTCAGCCAGACTGGCTTGGACATATTCCACAGCCTTGGTGACCTGTTCCTCACTGCAGACGTCGAGCTGCAACACCTTCATGCGTTCACACCTGAACTCCTCCAGCTCCTTCGCCCCCTCTCCGTCTTTCTCCTGAAAGATAAACATAGCTCATACTTTTAAAACACGCATTTAAGGATATGTGGAAAAAGCCTTCCGAGTTCCTGTAGCCACGGATTAGTTAGCGTCAGCGCTTCGTCATGCGTAATGGAAAACGGATTCGATGTTGAAAGTGAAACTTCCAATATCTTCCAACTAAAGTGTATTAGCTACTAGAGGAATTTAGTGCATGTTTAACCGGTTGTATTACATAAATAAAAACAACGCAACGTTTACCTTTAGAAGACATCCAGCGAACACCGTGAATCCCAGTTTGTGCAAGTTTTTGGCGAGTGCCTTGCCAAAACCACTGTCGCAGCCAGTGATAAACACTGCTTTGTTTTTGACCTGGGGGAACGACTGTGGTGATCAGGTATGTGTACACTGTGACCACCATTCAACTGACACAGCAAATAAAACATGTAAACCATGACCTCCTTTTACAACGACGAGGCACACAATGCAACGACTGAAGACCACGGAATGCATAGATGGTGTCACAACTCAAAACTACAGCGCATCGTACTTGGAAGTGCTACAAAGTCAGGCATGAACAATCCAGCACACGGATCCTGTGCGTTACGACATAACATGCGCTCCATAATATAACGTTACCATACCTCCACCACTCCTCTAGGAACTCTAGGCATTGCAACGTATGCCACGAAAACCAAATAAACAAAAACTATGCATTCCGTTACACTCCTCTCTGCAAAGCCCATGCATCTTGCAGCGACGTTGAGGAACACAGGCAGCCCGAACCCTAGAGCCGCAGTCAGGAGAACCGAAAAGGACACCAGGAGCACAACACGAAACAAAGTACTCGAGGCCATCTTGAGGAAATAACGTGTTTACCCCCCCCCCCCCCCCCCCCCCCCCCCCCCGCGTTGCGCTAGGCAACGTCACTGAAGGGCCCTGCCCCCTGTTCCAATCACGCTGATGAATTTTGGCAATGGGAATTACCATAGATCTCAAGCTCTTGAAACATCGCTCCGTTCAGCGAATCATTAGTGTCCATCGTGCAAAGAGAGAAGCAAGTTGTTGTACTTTAATGGAATATAAGATAATTAATCTAATGTTCCAATATTCGTTGTTAAATTGCATACACTGAATTAAATATTGCTGAATGTTGTGGCCGCTAGATGGCAGTGCAAGCGCCCTCTACAGTGAAGTTCTATGTACACATATATATATATATATATATATTATATATAAACACAACTAAACAATTTTATTCAGTCTAGGGTTTATACCGGATTGTATAAAATAGTTAGTCTGTTAACTAAATATACTTTTTGTTATCGACATCGAGCTATCAAACACACACGCACAAATTAAAGCTCTTCAGTCAATCAGTCCTTTTAATGTGCTTTTATTCTGTGGGTAACAGAGCCATGGTGACAATAACATTTGGAGCAACACAGCAGTGAGTGAACGCTTGGTAAGAACGACAGTGACAAGTTTGTTGTTGTTAAGGGAGAGAGCAACACTGAAAGAAAGCAACACTGAAAGAAAGCCTCCAGAGAGTAGCAGAGCACGAGAGCTGCAGTGTAAGGCACTTGATCTTGTGGATTAAGGGAAGATACCTAGCAGTTTCAAAAGCAGGGCCATGCAGAAGTTGGCCTTCATTCTTTAAAGATGCACGTTTGTAAACTTTTGTCCCCACTGTGTGTAGGATCCAAGGATGTTGAAGTCCAAGATATAAAAAAGGTGCATCTCAATTGTTACTTACTGAACATTAAAACAAAAAATAGAATAAACATGTCCAGCCCACTAACAAAACCAGACCCAAGTCTTTTACCTGCAGTCCAGCCATTGTTATTCATACACAAGGATCAACGCTATGCAACCAATATGGATATGATCGTGAAATTGATTTATCATAAATTCATAGAAAATAATGTGAACACGATTCCACGGACTGATTGTCCAGAGAATTTAGACCACGCTCAGGTTGAGTTCTTCTAAAAGTTTGTCCTCACCTCAACCCCCCCCCCCCCCCCCCCCACCCCACGTACAACACATGATAGGCATGTTCAAACTTTAGTGCTGCTAGATTCCTCAAATGTAGCTTGATTCTCAGATCATTGTACTCTCACACAAAGTGGACCAATAGCAAAAAGGTTATGACACAATTTCCTAATACCTAAAAAACAAAACCGATATGTACCGGGTGGGTGGGAGAGAGTGAGGGCGTCGTTTTCAGAGGACCTACGGAATCCGTGTGTCGTTACATAGCAAGTGATCTTGTGATGCCGTCGTTCCTTTATTTGAGAAAAGCGTCCAGTTTCTTCTGGATATTTTCAAACGAGTCCTCGCCCATGTAGTCGGCCTGTCCCTGCTCCCAGCGCTCCTTACGCTCCTCTGAAGACAGGGAGGGCGGGGGTGATGCAGCACATGAATCCTGGCTTTCCTCTTGCTGGACGATGGAGAATACAAAAAAAACACATGAAAAGTTTAATAACAGCTGATGAAAAGTATGGAAAATAAAAATCAGGCACAAGCTTCAGGGTTGAAAAATAAATAAATGGCATCTGTGGCATTTTCCGGTTTGAAAAGTAATGATATTTCAAACTGCCCTTAACCAGCAAAGCAAACTACAGCAAAAACGACCAGAGACGGGACTCTCTACTGACGGCAGTAGTGGTTAACAAGGGCCAGCTATTGTTGTTGTTGTTATCATCATCATCATCATCATCATCATCATCATCATCATCATAATATCAACCACCGACCACTTCCTATGCCCCCGTACCTGTTCCTCCTCACAAGCGTCGCTGTACTGGGAGCAGAGGAACGAGAGAGAAACAACCCATAAAGACAAAGAACATTGGAGATCAAAATCCAGTAAAGTGGCGCTCATTTTAAAAACACCCAAAATGATGGAATCTCGTGAAATACATCTTTAGAAAATAAATATCAAATTCTAAATGTGTTTATTCACCTCCACACATCCGGAGGGGAAAGGCTGGTCCCCGTAGTGCTCCTGGAGCAGGGGCAGGACTTCCCTGGAGTACAGGGTCCACCAGTCCAGGACGAAGGAGGAGTGGGAGGCTTCCGCGTCCTGGGAGCCCCCCCTGATCTTTCGGGCTTCGGGGTCAAAGGTGAGGCTCCATGGCTTGGTCTGCCCCAGGAAATGGATCACCTTGGCATTGCCTCCGTACCTGTAATGGAGGAACGAATGCAGTTCTGTTGTTTAAAACCTGAACTGTCTTTTTTCTTTGATTGTGGCCACAGGAAGTAAGCATTGCGTCTTTGAAACGGAGACTTCCCCGCTGTTTGAGGAGATGATAAACCGATACATGATCCACCTTAAATCAGCAAGTGTTTATGGCCAAACATATTTATTCTTGCACAATGTTGAGTGGATGTATGTTATCGTCGCCGATAAATCTAACCGAACAGCTCGTCGGTAAAGACATACTGCATGAAATGCTACGTCATTTGCCAATTCGGCACACACGCTGGCGTGTCCCCCCGCTACTGCGGTCATGTCACCTCTCAAGTTCCTCGATAAGGTTGTCAGAACTGGAGTCAGAAGTGAATCAGCTTTGATCCCTCTGGCCAACGCTCATGTTATTGATATGCTCACTGTCTGGGGTTAAGAGGATGAGTGAGTGAGTGAGTGAGTGAGTGAGAACAATGAGCAGCCAGTTACTCTGGTGAGACTGGTCTTTAAAAAGAAAAAGAAAAAAACCTGCTCTATTTTGGTCTCCGGCATCAGCTGTTGGAACCCGAGGGGTGACCAGCCAGCTGAATGGTTGGGGAGGAATAAGCGGGGGGTAAGGCCTTGCTGGTAACCTGAGGTCATGTGGAGGCAGGGACATGCTTTCCTATGACCACGTATCCCCTTACCGCATGGCTTTGCGACTCATACCGGGTAGCTCGGTGGCGCTGACCCGAAACATACACACAATACAGTGTTTCAGTGCTTTGCTACATGTAAACCACTAGCCGTCATATCAACGGTTTTACATGAAGAAGGAGGAGGAGGAGGGGGGGGGGGGCTGGTCCGATAGCCGGCGGTGGGGTTTGCATACGTACTGTTTGAATGCAGGAAGGTACGTGTAGATGGCGATGCTGCTAAGGTTGTAGATGAAGGGGAGGTGCTTGGAGATGTCTGTCATGGACCAGCTGCTGAAGAACCCGTTCAGAACCCCTTGGTCTCCCCCTGCAGAGCAACAGCAACAAACAAGTCAACCAATCCCCTCAAGAGGAACGGCAGAGGGAGCGGAAATATAACAAGACATCCACACTTTGTATGAATGAAGAAAGTTATGAAAGTCATTTAAATCAAAATAAAAACGGAACAAAAAAGAAGAAAATCAAGTAACACATCCTTGCACAAGGATGCCTACAGGTAGACGGCTAACAATGGGGTTTGAACCCAGAACCTTTCAACTGGGAGTCAAACACCCTAACCACTAGACTATTGTGCACCCAAGATCCCAAGAATTTAGCAAAATGACTCCGGAAAAGATGGTGGAGCGACCGCTGGACGAATGAAGAAAAGCAAGGTTGAGCACTCCAGTGGGGTCGAGCCTGCTCGCCAAGAAAATAGCAATACATGTTATCAATCATGCAGCATTGCTCTTCTTGCCACATCAACGGCTCACATAACAAATGTGTGTGGAAGGGACTTCCTTGGATGCAGTCCTACACCGGATGGGAAAGGCCAATGGGTGACATTACAACCAGCATTGCGTTGGTCCAAAGGCATCCCCACACAAAGATTTGTATTGACAGACTTGGCAATTGGTTCGATAGCTTTGCTAAAAGATGGTGACAGCCAACTCATGTGTAAACGTCCCAACTGCCAGAACCACTCAGCCATTTTCCCCCTCGTCACACATACTATTCTCACCCTGTCAGAACAGGTCTGAAAAGGCATTTCCTTGACAGAATTACAATTGATGTGACCTAGCATCAAATTAAAACATAATGTTGAAAAAATAAAATAAAGTTGTATAGGAAAAGGACAGAACTTCAGGCAAGTGCGAATGTTACACAATGTCAAATAATATGGCATTAAATGCATTCTCACATAGGATACGAGATGGGAGATGTGTACAAATGGGGAGGTGGGGGCCAGGTATTGATAGCAGGTTGGGACTTTAGCAGCTCATCTACAGCACCAGTCATGATTTACCAAGCTCACATTTGAAAAAGAGGAATTGCCTGCCATTTGTGTCCGTGAACTCCCATCACTCAATCCAAATGCCTTTTCCAAAACGCACGTCTTTCACAACTTTACAGGGTTTGAATGATATAATCTGTAATCAATGAACAACCATTGTCTTATAGTATCTTCCATAGAAGCAGTTCAAACCTTATCTTATCAAACCTTTCAAGACCAGTAACATTAACCACTAACCAGACGAGCCAGTCTACAGTGTAAACATGTGCATACCAAACCCTGGCCCTGAGAGTACATTTAGGTGTTAAACTCTGTGACTAAAACATGACTGGTCTCACATACAAGCAACCTGTCTGTACAGTCCCTGAAACCAGACGCTCCTTCAGGTCAGCTCATCGCCGCTGTGGTTTAACCAAACCAACCCACTGAACTCCTGAGGCTTCACCAAACTACGCATGGGAACAAGCATCTTCATTTTTTAAAATGGAGGATGAGTATAGCCCATTAGGAATGCAACCTCCCCCCCCCGCACCCCTCTCTGGGCCAGTTTGTCTTGGCAACAGACAACCCCGGACACTGAAAACACACAGAGATACACGCTCCGTGGCACAGCAGTCCTTTTCCGTCGATCCACGTGTCCTGAAGTGCGATCGGCAGAGGTTAGCAAACAGGCATGCAGAAAACATTGTTATGTAATGTATGTCACATACACAAACAGCCTAGAGAGCTAACGCTAGCGTAAAGGTCAAAGGGACGTCGGGTAACGGACTGGTTCACACGAGGGGGCCATCCTCAGCTATATATAAACCTCTTTATTCATTAAAATGCCACCACTAGGCCATCAAAGTGTCAGTTCAGGGGGATTCTAAAAAGGTAAGGCACGGCTTGTTTTTACACCACTAAATAGATTAAACTGCTTGTTGCTGGCTATTGTGCTGCTAGACAGACTGAACGCTCGCCAGCAGCTGAGATGAGAACTGGGTGTTCGCTTCGAAAACGTGTGAGCCATCATTAAGTGGACTAATTGGTGCTTCACCAAAACTCCCCACAAAAGAAAGCGAATCTGTCATCGTAAAGGTCATATATAAGAAAAAGGGTTCAATCTCAGTTTTGAGGGCACTGGATTTTTTTGGAGCACCACGAAAGTCTAGTTCTATTGGGTTTTTTTTGGATGACAAAAGCTGAAGTATAAAGAGAAACACATTCAAGTCTAGAAGATGTCCCTTCTACCAAACTCAAATCTTCAGCATGTGACTGTACCGTCAGACGCAACTGTTTGGCGTGGACAAAAATACGCCGATACATGCTCAGTAAAAATAGGAACATTGTGAATTAATCACTGTCCAAAATATTTATCAACATATCATCGCGGCTCAAATGTTTTTTCTAGCTCATCTTACCCTAACACTGACACGAACACCGTATAAAAGCAAAAGTTAATCTGAAACCAAGTGACAAAATGGTGTACTTGACCATGCCAAAGTCTTTCGAAAGGCCAAAAAATAAAACCCTTCCCATGAATAAACTTTTTCCAGTCAAGGTTTACGACACACTCCCCCAAAAACGGCAGTGATGCAATATAGTTACACAAGGGCAGCTTGTTCTGCAACATGCATAAAAGGGTCTGCTGTAATTTTGTTTTACTATATTTAATAGCGACATACTGAGGAAAACACGATCTGATGCCAAGATGCGGACCACAATTCCCGTGCGTCTACAGAGTCACTGAATGCCAACCAGTGATCTGTGTAAAACAGGGGGGCCTCTTAAAATTGTACTTGCGTCCCCCAAAGAAGAGAGTGAATAACCCTTGAGAATAACTTGGCGTGGCTGGTCAGACTGAGACAGGGAGCGCCTTGTGTCTAGGTGACTGCGTTTGACCATGGCTTGGCTTAGACTACACAACAAGCATGGGTTATATTGGTCAACATTTTACCACAGATTTGCAACAGCTCTAAATATCTGTAAAACACTAAAACGTCCCCATTTTCAACATTCACTCCCAAATTGTCCCTGTTTTCAGCATTTCCATAGACGTTCATCGTGTTCTGTACCACTCATTACCTAACCCAATAAAAGAAAATGAGAAACCCCCACGCGTCTGATTTAAACACGAGTTTATCTGTATGTGTGTAAATCAAACAATGGGTCGTTGTCAAACAACCCATTGCTAGCCTATGACGCTTGTGTCTCCATCTGACAGAAGACCTCCGAAAGGCTAACTCTTTACTTTGTGAAGTAGCCAGCAATGAAAATACTGCGTTCTGGCCCAATTATTAGATGCAATCCACCGTGGATGGGACATTTTCAACAAAAAAAAGTTACATATTTATCAAGATAATACATCCAGAGATAACCAAGAGTCTGATGACAAGCACTATGAAAAGTCAACTACAACTAGAACAACAATAGGTATCCACAGATACACTGTGAATGCCTAATCAAGTATTCTGAGCAGACTTCAAAGAAAGAAAGAAAAAAAAAAACACATACAGAGCAACAAACGATTAAAAGTGCTACCGTCGAAGCTTCCGTGCTCTGCGCTGTACTGCAGCAGCTTGTCGTAGGTCTCCAAGGAGGGACGGAAGACGAACACGCCAGTGTTGAAACAGTCCGGCCAGCCAGGGTCCGGGGCCGCGGACAGCTCCTCCCGGTCAAACAGCTCGTCTATGTTGGAGACCACCTGGGCGGACAGAGGGACGCACTTGTTACCGTTACTACTTAGTTGACCACAAGCTGCTGTCCAAAGCATTACAGTGAATACAGATACAGGTTATGACGGAGCAGGTAGAGGCTTAGGCATCTAGCAAAAAGGTCCAAACAGGTAGACGGCAGACATTGTGGGTTCGATCCCACTATAGCCACTACAACACCCTATTAAGGGCTCCTATATACACAAATAAATAAGGAAAATACAAACATTTCCAAGACCTATCCAAAATCGAGTCCATATCTGTTCTGTATTCCGAGATGTCCGGAGACCCACCAACGTATCTGCGTCCATGAAGACACATTTGGAGTAGTGTGTGAGGGTCCAGCAGTGGAGTTTGGTGAAGGTGACCCCCAGGTCGGGCCTCTTCATCATGGCCAGGTGGGCCGTGTCCCCGCTGTCCAAAAGGTCCACCACCCGCACCTCGTCATACAGCTTCTTCAGCACGGACCTGGTGGGGGGAGAACCGTAGTCCTTAGCCTATCGTCGGCACCCATTGCTGATTTGCGTCCTGAGGGTGGGGGTCCATGGTGACTTACTGGCAGGGATCAGAGACCTGTGGACCAGTGAGCACCACCAGCTTCCGGGTTGTGTGGTGGTTGCGCAGGGACCTGGCCAGGACCATGGCTCCCTTGGCGTAGTTGTCATTGGTCGCCAACGTGACGAAAGCCTGTTCTGTGGAACGGAATTAACAAAGATGTGTGTGTGTAACCTTAAGTTTGACGAGCTACAATACACCGGTATATCCAAATGCTTCAACCTCAACCAATTCCAGGTCCTCATGCCAACTTGTTTTACTAATATATATAGTTCAAATGCCAGCGGGAAACATTTCAGTAGCTTGCCAAGCCTTGTTTCAGGAAAACAACTTGTTCGTCGTAGAAAATAATGTGTTGTTCTTACAAACTATGTACCTTTAAAAAAAAAAAAAAAATCGCTATATTCATCAGTTTCAAACCAAATTACATATAATACAGTACAACTGTATATCCTCTCATGTGTAGGTGAAATAAATATATATATATGCTCTGGGTGACTGTATTGAAAGTGTGACAACAATCAACCATTCATTCATGTTTATTTGTGGTTAAAGCAACAATGCAGGGGCAGCACTGTTGCCCATTGAGTGGCCAAGAAAAGGTGGGCGTATCCCTAACCACACACACACACACACACACACACACACACACACACACACACACACACACACACACACACACACACACACACACACACACACACACACACACACACACACACACACACACACACACACACACACACACACACACACACACACACACACACACACACACACACACACACACACACACACACACACACACACACACACACACACACACACACACACACACACACACACACGTTAGAGTTATTTTTTCCCTGCCTGAATTCATGATACATTTCAAAAGCCCCTTCCATTTCCGTGGGCAGTCCTCTTCCAAGTAAAATCCAATCATTCAACAGCACATCAGTATTTGCGATTCAGAAGACAACACAACCAAGATATTCTGGTTGTCAGATTTAAGTGGTTCGGTTTTAAGTGGCAACACTCACTGTGATACAACGATAAATGAGGAACATTTTTTTTTAAAGAAATGTTGTAACTGTCGACAATTGAGACCGGTGAAACACACATTCAACAGTAGTCACAGGTACTTTAACATAATCCACGTAATAATTAAGTAGTTTGCTAAATGAATCCAATCCATTGTGTTCTAATAAAACACTTTTTCAGTCGTGTCACATACCTGCCATGATTGAAGAGTAAATGTCGAAGCTACGGCGCAGCCCAGACGTCAGAACCGAACACCTTCACGTGAGAGAAGGTCCTCGCGCACTCAAAAGTTGGATTTATACCGTGGCGCACTAGAGTCACGTGACGTCCCTACTACACACACACACACACACACACACACACACACACACACACACACACACACACACACACACACACACACACACACACACACACACACACACACACACACACACACACACACACACACACACACACACACACACACACACACACACCCACCTCTCCCTGGATGTACAGGGACATACTGGACACACCAGTACACGGTGTTCTGTACACCACCCGTGGCCAGGGTCTGTACGAGGGTCTAGGTAAGTGCAGGCAGTTCAAAGCACAAACATAATGCATTCAAATGTCACTGCAAATGCCGTCTGCCGGTGTTAAGTAGAACCAAAATGGTGGGTTTTGGTCTGTGATAAAACATCAAATTATTGGAAAATGTGTTTCACCTCAACGTACGTCGCTGTTTTTGCCAGGGCTACATATTTGACTATTGACTATACCTCCGTCTTACAGTAGGCTATATGCGTATATGCTTATGATAAGGGAAATGTAGCATGTCAAAGACACCTCACAGCGGCTTCAGGATGGCAGCGTACAGAAGCTGTCCATACATTTCAACGAGTCGTTATCGCCATCTAGTGCCACAGAGAGTATACTACGTCCGCCTTACCATAAAAGTACTGTGATGAACTTGAATAACTCCACCAAGATGATTTTGTGTTCAAATGTTGTTTGGTTGATCAAAAGAAAAACGTATGGCACCGTTTTTCTAACGTTAAATACAACCAATACCGAATAGTATCAACATCGGTAGGAAAATCAAATTGCGAATACCTACAAAAACACCATTGCTATCACCACCTTCGAGTTAATCTCAATCATGGTTGACTCCCTCTAGCGCATTTTTAAATGTGTTTGAACTCTGTTCAGTTATATTCAGGACCAATCATTTGGCCCCTTATCATGGACGTGCTCGGCGGAATGCACACACTGCCAAGCAAGCAGTGATACAGTATGGCTGTCACGTACTGTGAAGCCAGACCAGTCTCCTTATGACGGACACAGACGCCCACTTTTGGGCCAGTGCCAGTGCACAAGAGCAACCATGCAGTCTGCACAAGAACGACCATGCAGTCACAAGGGGCTCTATAGTGAATAATTTGCTCTTTTTCCTTTGTTAACTGAGTGACTTGATTTACAATTTTATTTTAAGATGAATAGGCTGAATATAAAGTATTGCATATATTTCTTAATGGCTTGACATTTATTTGAAAAGAATCACCATTTAGTTTGTAATGCTTGACGTAGAATGGGCAATTGTGGTATACAGTTTGATTGTGCTTTTTATCTATATTTCTTTCTTTTCAGTTTTTTTCATAGAAACAAATCAAAAGCTGTGTTCACAAGAACGGTGCATTTCCATAATACGAACGATGTACACACACACATGCCAAATTATTCAGCAGGTGGGGATGGCTCATTGATTTTATTGTTTGCACTCATCCTGACATCCTGTCAAGCACAGTGAGAAAACATGGCGGGTGGTGCCCCGTAACCATGGACACGGGGCTGGAGGAGGCGGGGTTGGGGGAAGGGGGAGGAGGGGGGGGGGGGGGGGGGGGTTTGCTGTGAGTCTGAAGGGATGGAGGGTGGGGGTTCTTGGAAAAGAGATAGAAGAGCTGAGTCGGCAGGGAGAGTGGGGTGGGGGGTGGGCCGTGGTTCCTCTCTCAGTAGAGGTTCTTCTGCACGTAGGCGGCGATGTACTTCACGGCCAGCATGGTCTCCAGGCAGGTGGGCTTGATCTGGGACTCGGGCAGCAGGAAGCCGTAGCGGCCCGTGTCGCGCAGCTCGAAGGTGAACGAGTACTTCACCCCCAGGTCATACGCCCAGTCGTCTGAGCCACCGGCGGCAGGGTCTGGCCGGGGATAAGAGCAGCGCTGTGTTAATGAGACTGATGATAAAGCTAATGATGATAATACTAATGATAACAGTAATAATATAAAAACTATGCTAATATAAATAATCATACTATTTTCTGCTACAATTAATAATAATAAAATACTATATTTTATTTTACTAATTTAAAATACTGCTTAATATTAAGGTAACAATGTGGTATAGTAGATCACTGTCAAAGTTAAACTGAGTATATGTTCTACAATTAGCCATGTCTATTATGAACCCAGTCATAGAAGGAGCTCTCTGTTCATGTCGATGTGTGCTACTGAGGATGTGAGTGTGGAGAGGGATGGCTCTTCTTGTTGTACTACTTACAGATGGTAGCAGCTCCAGGGCCACTGGTGTAGCGAGTACCGTACAGACTACTTAGGGCAGAAGAGGCGCCCTCGGCCACCTTCAGCTGCAAATGGAGGAGGTCAGTAAACAAAGTGTTAATACTGGACATTTTTGTATTGGGCCCCTCTATAAGGATAACATTTAATAAAAGGTGAGGTTTGATATCGTATTACCAAAACCAAAAAATAACCAAGTATGAATATATGATGCTAGGTGATGTGGCCTCATATAATTGGGTTTCAAACATAAAATAAAACGTACACACATTGTGTGTACTAATCTTTCTCATTTTGAGCCTGAAGTGCACAAAGCATATGAAAATATTTTCCATCTGCCGATATTAAAATCAATAGCAGAGAGAAAGCAGAAGCCTTGTGTTTACAGGAAATGAACTGGCACAGACAACAGGCTCAAACAGGAAATAGCAAAGCTTGACAGAAAGGGTCAGTTATGGAACACTCCGAGTTCTTTTGTTCTACAAAACATCGAGGTTGAAGTGACTGACAGAGAGAGAATGACGGACTGAGAGAGAGGGAGAGCGAGAGAGAGAGAGAGAGAGAGAGAGAGTGTGATCAGTGGCATACGGTGTGAGAGTTGGAGCAGAGGTGTGAGTGTTAAGCACCGTCCTTGGACACCCTGCGGAGTGGTAAGAGAGCCCCCTATATGCTTCCTATAAGGAAGGGGGTGGGTGGGGGGTGTCACATGATCAGAAGTCAGGAAGTAAATGATTTGCAGTGGCAAAAATCCCAGAGATCAGTGTGATAATGGGACCGACGGGTGGTCTTACGCACGAGGAAGCTTTCCCATGCACATTTAATGATTTACTGGAATTGCATCCGGTAAATACATATACATCTATACATGCAACTCATGCGTTATTTATGTAAATGTTGTTTCGTTTTAGTTTTTTGATAAGGGTATGATCATATGAAGAGCAATATGCTCTTAGGAGATCAAGAGAGAGGATTTACACTGTGCATAATGGCGTTGATACATAAAGTGAAATAAATCAGAAATAACCAAGCATCGTTATAGCAGGTGCCATGCTGGACGCGATTAACTATGTGGTTTCTAGGCTGCCTTATTGTATGTGCGTGAATTTGATTTTGGTCCGTTGCTGTCTTATCCTCATATCAATACGTAAATTGGTTGAGAAGGAGGCGGTGACTGACCAGCTCACTGTGGTGTGCGGCCAGGTTGAAGGTGTAGGAGTAAGGGAAGAGCAAGAGCTGGGAGTAGGAGTGGATGGTCAGGTAGGCCTTGATGTCCCTCTTGTTTCTGCGGAGGAAGTCGGCAACGTTCTTGACCTCCACCTCAGACTCGACCTTGGAACCACAGTAGGTATCACTGCAGGGGTTTCTGGAGGCTCCGGTTACTATGGGGAGGAAACCAGCGAGCAGAGATGTCATGTGGGAGAGGAACAATATTAACAATCTGAAGGTTTCCATTACCGTTGGAAACTAAAACAGTTTTCCAACACACATTAAGTGTTTTTTCTCTAACCGACAAGTGGATCAAATGATGAGACTGCGCTCCCCTCGTCTTAGAATAACCAAACAAGCCAACCTCAAGATAAGCTTGGATGCTGACGTCAAGACATATATAACCTCTCACAGACGGCCAACTTACTGCACCAGCCTGCGTTCCAGTTCCTGTTGGGGTCCGTTCCGATGCAGCTGGTTCCAGAGGTCCTGGAACGGGTCTTCCTCCACATCCTGTTCTACAAGGTCCCAAAAGGCAAAATTTTACTCTTTGTTTGTTTGTCAAGTCAACAGAACACACTGAGTGGGAGTCAGGAGTCCGTTGGATAAAGAGGTATTTTGTGACTTGTTGAACTTACACTTTTGTGGGTGTAGTCATAGCCGTCTATGTTTAAGACGGGCAGGACGTACACGTCCATCTGATCGAGCAGGCTAGTCATCTGGGAGTCACTTCCGTAGGTGGACAGGGCCTGGGAAAGATAAACATCGGAAGCAGTTTTAGGGAGGAGGGAAGTCCCATTCAGTTCTCAGCCGAAATATTTCTCATGACCGTTGAAGGGTGCGGTATCGGGGGGGCCCATCCCTAACAATGACGAGACCTCCACTACCGAAAGGTGGGCTGTGCTGAAGCGGGGTCGACTTCAACACCAAACGCTGGTGGACACCCTCAAAGCACCCTCCTGCATATGTACCTCATTGCGGCTGCTACTTTGTGCTTTTTTTATTTATTGGTATTTGTTGTTTGCAAATTCGTGTCCATTTGTTCGTAGATTTTACTGTCTAGAGTCATTGTCATGTTTAATGTATGCAGTCAACTTCCTGGATGTGTTATCGTATGGGCAGATAGAGGACATGAGGTCTGAGTGGTGCTGTTGTTTTAGTCCTACCTCGTTCACGAACCACTGGCAGAAAGCAGGAGAGATCCATTCTCTGGCGTGGATGCCGCAGTCCATGAAGATGGCGGGCTTGGTGGAACTGGACTTCTTGCCGAGCTGTTCCAAGAGACATAGGAGATCTAGGTTCATCGGTTTGCTAGTGGGAGTTAGGTGGGTTCAAACAGGCTCAAACACACTTTTGATAACTGGTGGTTATTTTCCATGATGCATAAGAAATGTTATGAAAAAGTCAAAGTCAGGTGATCTATTAAGGGTGGTTGCGTTTAAGTTTGAAATGGGTCATGCGTTATTGGGTTGATGAAGTGAACGCCAAGGTGAGGATTTGGGCGAAAGCAATGCCTCATGGGAATTGCCTTATGGGAAAAGCCTCTATAGTTATAGTTGTACCCCTCTTACCCCCACCCCAGTGGCTAAAGTAAATATCCCTCTCGTATCCATGAAAACACACCTTGAGGAGAGTCATGGGGCGTCCCTCGAAGGTGCTGCCGATCACCTGCTTGCTGATCAGCGCAGGGTTGGAGGTGGAGATGGTGGAAATCCAAGACTGGACCTAAAATGGAGGCCGCAGCAACAAAACATTGCATCAGATTATCACATCAGATATCAGAAGGACAAGGAGAAACCAAAATGGTGCTGTGAGACCTATATCTCACAAGTATCATATCTTATCTTATCTATAAAGTACGATAAATTAAGAAGTACTTTATTAATCCCAGATGGGAAATTAAGGCGTCACATTAGCGATGTGGTGAAGTAAACGACAAACAATAAACATCACATTTTTGGAGAATATGCAGCAAAACTACCAAAAATATATCGATATAACACAATATGAGGAGTAGAAATGTCATGTCAATGCAGAATGTAAAATCAGTGGTGTGATTGGTCCATCTCTTACTTTGTCCCAGTTGTTGTAATTGGTGTAGCTGTGGGTCCTGGGAGAGGGGCCAGTCTGGGCGTCGATGCTGGACTGGAGGTCCTCGATCAGCACCCTGAGGACCACACGGCATCATAGTGAGTTCCATCCCAAATGTCCACAGTCGACCTGTACTGTAGGCATCCTTGAGCAAGATGCCTTACCCCAATCTGCTGCTTCATGACACGTATCTGGATGAATTGCAGCCTGTGTTTCTTTGGATAAAAGTGTCAGCTAAATAACGAAATAATACAAGTAAATCACAAATATTGACTAGTCTATTCTAGATTACGACCTGATGCAGATCCAGTACAGCATTTAAACTGAAAAAAATACGTTATTCCGCACTTGTTATTTTTTATGAGGATTCCTTAATTTTGTGTGGAAAGGAGAGTGGATGTAACGCAACACCCTGACTTACTCGGTCTCCATATCGCTCTGCTGCAGCATGGTGCTGACCAGCTCCAGGTATGCGGCCGGCACGTGGATGTCCACATCAATGTCGATGGTCACCAACTCAGCGCTGTCGGGCCTCCAGAAGTCTACCTGCAGGGGGCGCCACAGGCCAACACTTGAACACAAAACCGAGACTCTCCGAAAGCCAAATGTCAAAAGCTGGTAAGACCTTTTAGTGGACGATTCAGCTATGCCCATTAAGGTTTATTTTTTTATTTTTAGGGAGCAGTCCAATCCTTAGAAAAAGGACCAGATACGTATTATGTCAAAAAGAGCTAAGAAAAAAGTGGAGGGAGAAGTTGCGAACAAATGACACTGATGACATGAGAAAATGGATCCAATTGAGCCTACATCACCTTTAGCGAACCAATTTGACCCCTGTGCAGAGTGAGAATATCACGCTAAGGTAAGGCATGGTGTGAAGCTCGTACCTCGATGCTGGCAGCCAGCTCCTTAATGAGGGTCACGTGTTCGTCAATCACAGGCTTCAGGCGCAGCACTTTCTCCCTGGTAGGAAGAAAAGAGCAGAATCCCGAAAAGGATGCTATATGCGAACACCACTCGAGATGAACCAGTACGATATGAACTTTAGCCTTTACAGTACGCACATATTTGAAATGGTAATACAATTGGGTATTGGAACAAGTCGCCAGGTCCTAGTTTTATTTAAAGTACCAGGAAGTCTTTATGCCCGAAACATTACTCAGAAAACTATATTGCATTTGTGTGCTTTTGCTGCTATGCCAGTTATCATGTTATTTTTCGGCTATTAATCAATTGTATTGATTTCTCCTAACACAGTATTGGCATTATCATCGGGTATTTACATAATCTATATAGAAACTCGACTGGTGTATATCTGAAAACCTTTTTTTGTGCAAAATAAATGCTAATGGTTTTTGTATATGTATATATACCTAGATCTTACCCTAACCCTATATGTATATTTACCTAGACATAACTCTAAACCTAAATGTATATACCTTATCCTAACACTATATGTATATATACCTGTACCTTACCCTAACCCTGTATGTATATTTACCTATACCTTATCCTAACACTATATATATATGTATACCTAGACCTTAACCTAACCCTACATGTATATACTATACACAGTAATTATTAGGAGCGTCTATTAGGAGAGCATATTAGTTTAGTAAAAAAAAAAAGCTATGATAAAATCAAGTTGTAGTTGGTTGTCAGAGAGGAATATTATCACACTACATATTTGTCTATAATTTATATTCTGTAATCTCATTAGAAATGAGTTTACTCCATAAACAAATTGAAAATTTACCCCTCAAAGCGTGTGACCTCAGCCAGGGCAAATGCCACCAATCCAAAGAGCAGGAAGACCTTCATCGTGGCACGGTGTAGCTGGGGCAAAATCCTGACCGCTCTTATAGTCCACGTCCCTGCGTCCGTCCACCAATCCCAATCAGGGATGCAGTTCTTCCCAGGGAACGTCCTGCAGACCTGCATGTGTTATTTAGAGGAATTGGTGGTACCAAAGAGATGCTAACTCAATGATTAACCAATAGTTTCCTTGTGTGCACCAAGGTCACCTATTTTTGAATGGCCACTTATAGAATATGTCAACAGAATTTGTGTTGATTAGAATGCTGTCATGCTGATGTAGCCAACGCTTCACCACCGAGGCTTGTACATTTATTTACCTTTTATTTATATTTCCATATACTCACAAACTGTACAATCACAAAAGAGTACAAAAAAATATCAACACTATAGCATCAACATTGAACATGTTTAACAAAGATGCAACCACCACACATATGGACAACAACAACAACAACAACAACAACACCCTACCTGGAGTGCTTGTGCTATTCAGTCTATTTCTCTAGGACTTCCGTAACACCGTATTGCGACTGTTGCAAGTCAAATCTCGGTATGCAACGTACACCTACACCTCAACCATGCCACCAGGACCACAGAATATTGACCATAAATCAATATTCTGTCGTATATTCCCTCGTCATAGTAACATACATGATTTCCACCCGATTGTATCGTGCTTCCAATTTGTTGGAGCACAAATCAATAGTGAGCCTGTGGTCCTTCATGTCAAAACTTGCATGCATTTGACCATTAAAGGCACAAAGAACGCAGCATTGGGTATAACGTCACTGCATTATCACTCCAGCTAGAATGACATGATGAAAGCTTGCAGTATACAGTATATAAACCATGCTATATAAATTTCTAGTGCTAATTTTGAACAACTGGACAATTAAGTAAATATCTCACTGGTATGGCATGTTAGCTGTTTACATGAGTACGACAGGAGCAAATCTATTAGCCAGTGTACGCCTAGCTGACCATGTTTATTACGTTTCGCTTTTCATAAATATGATTGTGACCACGCGCCCAGTACTGTGTACGGTTAATTAGCTATCGTGGGATGACGTCACATCGAATATACAGGAACACAACATGCAACATCCGTGGCCTTGTCTTCCTCCTGGGGGTTTCAGTGCTCAGGTAATACAGCTGGGGTGTTTCCTTACAAGCATCGCGTTCCGCCGGAGCAGGGAGAGACGCAGTCCGTTCCTCGCTCCCTGTCCCTGTCCCTGTCCTCACTTCCCGTCGGCGGACGAGGTCTTGCCCTTGGCGGTCAGGCTCAGCGCCTCGCTGGCGCGGAAGGACAGCGCGCTCATCTTGGAGCTGATGCTGGGGTGGGCGACGGGAACGCCGCGCTGCGCGCAGCACAGCAGCCGCAGCAGGTTCTTGCGGAAGTTGGCCCCCACGAAGCCGTACACGAGGGGGTTGACGCAGCTGTTGAAGTAGGCGATGCAGATGGTGAAGGGCATGGCCGTGTCGATGAGCTCCAGGACGGAGCAGTCCGCCAGCACCTTCAGCTGGTGCAGCACCTGCAGGAAGTGGACCACCTGGTGCGGCGCCCAGCACAGGAAGAAGGCGAGGACGGCGGCGGCCAGCATGCGCAGCACCTCGTCTTCGCGGGGACGCGCGCTCCTCTGGATGTGCCGGGACCTCAGCAGCGCCCGGCCGATCAGGCAGTAGCAGGAGACGATGATGAGGAAGGGCACCAGGAAGCCCAGCAGGCTCTTCATCAGGCTGATGGCCAGCAGCAGGTTCTTGGGCCTCACGGCGTCCTTTGAGTGCAGGACGCCGCACACCGTGGTCTCGTTGGTGATTATGTACACTTCCCGCGTCAGGGCGGTGGGCACGCTGAGCGCAAAGGCGACGAGCCACACCAGCACGCAGCTGACGCGCGCGTACCCCGCCGTGCGGTAGCGCCGCGAGCGCACCGGCTGCACGATGGCCAGGCAGCGGTCGATGCTGAGGGCGGTGAGGAAGAAGATGCTGGTGTAGAGGTTAAAGATGACCAGCCCGGCGCACGCCTTGCACAGGAAGCTGCCGAAGGGCCAGTAGTAGCCGGTGGCTGTGAAGGTGGCCCACATGGGCAGGGTGATGAGGAAGGTGAGGTCGGAGATGGCCAGGTTGAGCACAAAGACGTTGGCCACCGTCTTGAGCTTCATGTAGCGGTAGATGACCGCCACCACCATGCTGTTGCCCACCACGCCGATGACAAAGTTGAACCCGTACACCACGGGCACCAGGGTGAAGATGAACCCGTGGTTCCCGGACATGCCACAAGTCAGGTTGATGCCTTCTGAGGCGTGTGCCGTCACGTTCTGCATTTCCAACCGCTTGGCGTCGGGCTCTGGGGGCCGTTAAAAACCAGGGGGGCCCGTCAGCGGGGGGTTGTCTGCCTGTGACTGATCCAGGCCTCGGGCGAAAGGCCTCGGCAAGTCCTAGGAAAGAAAGACACAACAATAAAGAAAAATGTCAGCGACAGTCAAGAAGGAGAGCCATGGTTACTGCCGGCACAGCCCATAAACGCTAATTCACATGCGGCCCCTTGAAAGTGCTCCCCCCTATGCCAGCTCATTATGGACCAGCACATTAAAACCTATTGTGACGCTTAGCTTTATTCATATAACATAAGAAGCCCTCGGAAGAACAGATGCTGTATGTTATTCAATATTCCACTTAAGCTCCTTTTAAATATTATATAGACAGTCGGCATTGTTACTTCTTCTTCTTTGAAATGGCCCTGCTCTAATGAACGGGGACAGTAAAAATGCACAGCGTTGGCATCAAATAGCCGTCCATCTGGGCGAACCGTCGGCACCCGGAAGGAGAACATTTACGCTGCGCGTTACGACCCGCGCTAATGAACACTGCGCGGCAAAGTACGTGCTCAAATAGCAACGCCATTAAACTCGGAAGCACCGAAGAGCAGGGGGCGAGGAAAAAAAAAAAACCGGCTACGGCTCCAGTCGCTGTAAAAGACATGTCACGTTCCGAGCCCTCGGTGTGCTAAGATACGCAGCATGGGAACTTCTAATCAGCGCACACCTAAACAAACAGGCCAGCGGGGAGGCGGCGGCGGCGGCGGCGGCGGCGGCGGCGCTGTCGAAACTTTGCCCGGTGAGAAAGCCCAACCTGCACGCTGAGGAAAATTAGCCCCGGGGATAGTTTCCTTCTTCTTTTTTTTCTCAGTGTGCTTCATTTGTAAAAAAAAAAAAATATATATATATTTTTTTTTTTTGCAGAACTAGGAGATAAAAGTGAACGCTGCCCCTTTACTTTGAGAGCCGTTACATTTTAGAGAATAGCTTAATGTGTGGCAATTAGTTGCGCCATTTATTTTGTATTTTTCTTTTGGAAATTGCCACAAGCCTAATATAGGATACCAGACAGGGAGGTTTCTGTTTCTATTACTATATATGATATTATTTTATACCACAGCTATTATTACACATTACAATATTACCGTAGTACGTTTACATTATACTATATTGTTAAGCTATTAATGCACTTAAAGAAGAAAGTATGATATTTAAGTCAAAAAATATTGTACAATATACAAATATATATAGCCTACAATATTACCAACAACCATAACCGTTATTTAGATATTTATTATTACTGTTTATTATTATTAGGACTTGTTAGGATTAAAAACAAGCTTGAATTCAAATGCAGCATCCATTCTGCCACAAGATGGCATTCTAGTATAGAGCCATTTACCCTACAGCCCGTGTCTCTCTGGTGCAACCTGCTGACCTTTAAATCGAAGATGTACTAAGATCCTGATGGGGACTTGGAAGAACAACTTCTACAGCTAATCAAATAGCAGTTGTTGGCTTGGTTCAATGCAAATACACACCAGATTAATGTACAGTAGTATTACTCTTCATAGACGGTTATATATACATATATATATATATATTTATATAAAATAATTTACATACGTTACACTATTAAACGCTGTCCATGTTCTGAATGTCATCTGGTTGACATTAAGAACATATGCATGAATGTAATAGTTTAATTAAATATAAGGAATTTTGAATATAAGGAAGTTCAGGAGACCTACTTCAACTCTGAGTCAATATTCTACCTTTTTCAGTAGGTTCTCTAAGCATTCCTGCTAGCGCTAAAGAAACAACCATATCAGTTGCACATGTGTGGAGAGTTTAGTTTGGGTGGACTGTGGATGCCAAGGCCAACAGAATAATATAATATATCTGGGTTTCCTCGACAAAACCTCACACCAATTCTTTGTAAAAAGCAGAACGCAGAACTAGTAGATAAAAATGAAATCTGCCCCTTACTTGAGAGCCGTTACATTTTAGGGAATAGCTTAATGTGTGGCAATTAATTGCACCTTTTGTTTTGTATTTTTCTTTTTAATATTGCCACAAGCCTAATAGGATACCAGTCAAGGAGGTTTGTTTTTCAGATGAAAATGGCATTCACACATTTGTCCTGTCCCTAATGGCTATAGTCCTATAACACAGCAGCCTATGCAGCCCTTTGATGAACAACCAATCACGCTCGTCAGTTTACATTTGAATTAAAGAATTCCATTGACCATATAAGGACATTTTGTGATTAACATATGCCAGACGCCTTCTGTATCGTCAGGGCTGGCATTCTGACCGTCAGAACTTTTCCATGAGGCAGATGCACAAGGTGAAGGGTGTGTGTTTATTTTTGTTAGTGCGTGCGCACGAGGGGGGGGGGGGGGGGGGGGGGTACGACCGCGCACGTAGAGAGCATATAGCCATTGCTTTCTATAGATAAGATATCACAGTGTCCATCCTAATGTAAATGAGTCCAGTCAGTCCTGAGGACGGGTGATTTAGTGCAGTGTGTGGCCCTTGAGGGACGGTGCACCGCATGACAGAGGGGCCGCCATAAAGCCTGGGTGACGGCAGACAGGAAGGCAAATATCCACTTTACTTTCATTCCCCGTAAGACGCTAAACATGAAATGTCCCCAAAGTGAGATAACATCGGGCGCATAGTCACGCAGTGACAACGACATATTCAACAACAAATACGGAAATAAACGCGGTTGGAACGGCGAACTGGGGCTGACCTCGGCGTTGAGACGACCACAACATGAACTGGAACTTTGTCCACAACGATTGGACGATTGGAGGGGGATATTTCCAAAAAAGAAAAAAACCGAACTTTTTGGAGAGCATGGGAGTTTCTTGGCAGGCTTAACCCGGTTCGGCGAACGTCATGAATTTGGGTGAATCAGGGTTAGAATGTGAGTGGTTTTCAAAGCCTGGTTCCCATCAACAGAGCTATCTGAGGGCCGCTCTTGGCCAGGGGGTATTTTATTTTATATGCTGACATGAGCACCACCATCTGGCTGGCAAAAGAGTAAATGGCTAAAATGTCAATCTGCTGGAGTTAATGATTGAACCATGATACTGTCACGTTCACGTTATGCACACTATCAAACTGTTCACCTCTCGTTTAGCACTGACTCTCTCTCTCTGTGTCTCTCTCTCTCTCTGTCCCTCCCTCTCTTTTCACACTATTCCTTCCTTTCCTCATCTCGCGTGATGTAGCTTGGAAAATTTAAGCTACTGTACGGCTATATGACTAAATCACCGACTGCTGTAAACTCAGCTGCAATCTCATAGGCCTTAACACCGGTAATTAAATATGAATAATTTCCATTTTCCACTCTAACCCTAGGTCAACATTTTGATTGGTATCAGCTGAATATATATATATTAATATATGCAACGATTGGTTGCATGCATGCCTGGTTCTCATATTATTCTTTGGTGATTTGAATTTGAATTTAATATCCTTTCCTCTTGGTCTCATCTTACAGCAGTCTCTCTGAAGAGTTGCTCAACTTGTAAGCCTGTGGAATACAATAGGAACAACAGCCAATCACTAACTCTTCTGTGGAATAACAGCAGCATAACTGGCAGTATAACGCAAAACATGTGTAGCCGTGTTATGCAACATCACAAAACGTTCATATATAGACTTTCATATAAAAGTGGTGTATATTTATATATGTATATAAAACATACATTTGTTACAAAGTTTAGTCTGAAGTTAACCTGGGTTTGCTGGAAGAAGAATGAGTTGACAGGAATGCTATTTATTTACATACATAGACAAGTGCTTGTATATGGAAAGAGGGAGAGATACCGTGAGACAGGGAGAGAGACATAGAAAGACGGCGAGAAAGCGATGGAGCCGGTGAGAGAGAGGCTGTGAGGGGGGGGGGGGGGGGGGGGGACATTGAGGGAGAAAGGGACAGTGAGAGAGAAAGAGATGGGGAGACATTCCCAGGGGACATGCTGCAGGACACGGGTTAATTGCTATATTGGCTTGAGAAACCATGTCTGCCTACTACTGTTTACAAATCCCTGCTTTCATGGGACATGGGACATTTGACCAGGACAAAATACGCAAGGTCCGTCCATGCCATCACATCCTGGGCTGTTTACTGTTAAGTTAAACCCCCGGTACTTCCCATCATCGTGCCATGTCGCTGGCACCTTGTTCCGACACGCTGTGACGTGTCCAGGAGGACATTTGCGAATGAACTGTGTTGCGACGCATTCCAAAGCCCAAATAAAAGTGTTGGATGCTATAATGTTTGAATAGTTTTCGGAAATCGTAACACTTAAGCCGACACTTAACTTGGCAATTTCAAATGTTCTGGCCAAGAACCTTTTGAGTTCAAGTTGCTACACAGGATATATTTTCCCCCCCATTGTCTTCAGTGTCTGAATAGAAATAGTATATTTCGGACCTTTCTCTCTTTCTCTCATCATCTTATCGCTTTCTTCATAAGCTTCCTCTTCCCGCCGCAATCCCTTGGTATTCTATATCCACTTTTCCCATTCTCTCTCTCTCTCTCTCTCTCTCTCTCTCTCTCTCTCTCTCTCTCTCTCTCTCTCTCTCTCTCTCTCTCTCTCTCTCTCTCTCTCTCTCCCCATCTTGGGAATCACGTCTTCCACACAGAGAGGGACAATGTTTGTCAGGAAGTGGTCCCAGCCTTCCTCTCTGGGTCGAGGGGGGGCCGGTGGTTGAGGTGGGATGACAGAGAAAAGCTCCTGCTGGTTCACTCACTGTTTGGTCTTTTCCTGTTCTACAGATGTCTATTTTTCTTTTAAACACTGTCCCTCTCTCTTTCTCTCTCTGTGTACACTAACAAAGTGTGACACAAAAAATGGTACTTGAAAATAGTTTGGTTAGTATAAATGTTAGAGGAATAAAATATAAATGTTAAGTTGTAATAATAGTCCAATTCATATCATTAATACATTAATGAATATACAGAGAGATGCAGAAATATCTTGAAATATAATGACAGACACCAAACATGAACACCCTTTTACACCACCTATGAGACTACTAGATGGCTTCAGTTACCACAGCACAACCTTTTAAAAACGTGTTTCGAATCAGTGCGACTCAGACACCACTTCTTGGCCCCGCTAGGATAACCCTGACCCAGCAAAAGTAAACGCAACCTTCAACAAATGGATTTTTAAAAACGAAACAAAGTAGAAAGCTGAATAGAAGTTCCTACCTGCAGTGGCTGAAACCGGAGGGCTGTTGATGTTGGCGATAGAGAGAGATAGGCAGAGAGATAGAGAGGGAGACCAGCTCGCTGAGCCAGGGACTGACTCTGAGTCAACTTAACTTGAGAAGCCAGACAAGCAGGAACACTGGTTGACACACAAGTGAGCACTTGCTCACACACACACACACACACACACACACACACACCCCCCCTCTCGGGTGCTCTCTTTCTGCCTCTGGCTTTCTCTGTCTTTTACATACTCGCAAAGAAACAAACACACACACACACATACACACACACACACACACACACACTATCTCTTTTGCTCTCTCTTTCACTCTCTTTTTTTACACACTCACACAGAGATAAACACACAATATTGAAGCATGTTACATTTTGTCCTGAATTTTGTCTTGAAATATTGCACTCATGGTCGCAAACACAAAACACACATGCTATTGCACAATTTACCCCCTTCTCCGTTTGTCTTTTTCTCTCCCCATCCCCATGTGCTCTCTCTCTCTCTCTCTCTTTCTCTTTCTCTCTCTATCCCTCTCTTTTCCTTCTATTTCTCTCGTAAAAGATTTATTAGTTTTTCTTCGTCAAATTTTGAAAGGTGGAACTGCTGAGAGTGCAATAATATGGCCATAAAGCAACCTCCAGTGACCCTTCCATCATTTAAAGGCATTTAGAAAACATAAACACAAACCAAGCGCACGCACACACACACACACACACACACACTCAAAGTCACACACAGACATGAGTACACACATTCACTTTCACACACAACACACAGACATGAGCGCACCGTGCTGTTCGCACAACAACACAGTCCGGCCAGCGGTGCTGTTGGACGGACTGTGCTGTCTTCACACAACATTAACAGCCACCACAGACCTGACCCAGGGTGTGAAAAGTGTGTTTGTGTGTGTGTTGGGGAGCAGGACAGGCGATGGGGTGGGGGGTGATGGGGGTGTTGGGTATCCGAAGGACACCCTGTGCATCGCCGGGGTTCCTAAGCACAGGCAAGTTTTCCATTGTCATCCAGTTGTCACTCACATCATGGTGAACACACACTGTGAAACGGTGTGTGTGTGTGTGTGTGTGTGTGTCTGCGCGCACACGTTCCACCCACATATACACATTTATGTATGTGTACGTGTGCGTCAAGACAATCACTTAGCACCTAACACGCGTGACAGTACTGGTGGGTGCATCCAGTCCACCACAATGTCCTAGTTCCTACCACACTGAGTTGTGTTTTAACAGCGTTGCCTCACTCATCAGTGGGGAACAGGTGGGGGAATGGGAAATCCCTGAAGAGTAAAAACAAAACGTTTGATTTATGGACTAAATTGGGGCTAAATACGATATGTCTATCACTGGAGGCTTAAGAAGCATCATGAAAAAGCCTCGCCTCTATTATTAGCAACGGGCAAACAATCATCGGTCACCACTGGAGCTCGAGAACCTTTTCGTCTCTCAATGGCCCCCCTTTGTCTTCCCGTCGGTTGACCGGTGCCGATAACGTTGACCAACCTATCTTCCACCCTCGCCTAGATGTCCAGCAGCGCCAACAGAGATGGACATTGACGGATGAGATGGCATTGGTTGTCACGTCACCCCCCCCTAACCCCATCGACCTCCGGCGTACCCCTGCCGATGGTGCACGCCTTGCAGGTATTCGTCCCCAACCCCCCTATGATCTTAGCTCGGAGGTTGTGGTTGGGGGTCAACAGGTGCAAAAACCAACCCTGAGTTCAATGTAGCAAGCAGCTTCTTTCAGGGACGTTTAGTTGACTGACGATTTTGGATGCGTTTGGCGTACCTTTGCTTCTCGTAAAAAAGAAGAGTGTGTGCGCGCGAGACAGAGACCAAAAGAATGAGACACACTGAAAACAGAGCGTGAGACAGAGGCAGAACATGAGAGCGGGTGAAAGAGAGCGAGAACGACAGAATGAGAAGCACAGTGAGAGCAAGAGAAGGAGAAACACTGAAAACAGAACGTGAGACAGAGGCAGAACATGAGAGCGGGTGAAAGAGAGCGAGAACGACAGAATGAGAAACACAGAGCAAGAGAAGGAGAAACACTGAAAACAAAGTTAGACAGGAAAAACATGAGAGAGTGAAAGACAGAAAACAGGGACAGAGAGAGAGACAGAGAATGAGAAACACACAGAGAGTGAGAGAGGGAGAGAAAGAAGGAGGGGAGAACATCAGCATATCAAGTTGTGACACACAGCAACAGTGCCATTTACACCTCTGCGACTCTATGATCGTCTGCCATTAAATCCTCAGCTACCGTGGATGATAAGGATCCGTCCATTAGGAACAAAAACAACAAAACCCTTATCACTCCAGCGAGATGGCGCATCCTGTCACAGGCACCATCACCTGCACTAAACGCTGTATCGGGTTTTTGGGTAACTTTAGTAGGAATTAACCACATGAAACATCTCGTCTCGGGGAGCACTTGTGGAAGTGAGAACCAGGGCAGTTTATGAAAGGGCTGTGCATCTTCAAAACTGTATTCCCCACAACAACAAAAAAAGTACGTCAGAGCGAGGGACACAGGATATTATTACAGCACTCCATAACACAACAGTGATTTACTATCGTCCCAGGATGGACAGCAACAGATGGATTGAGATTCAACATGGAGATTTGGATGGTTCATTTGGTACATAAATAAATATGAATATCCCCCTATAGGACTCCACAAAAAAAGTAGAAGCTCTGGTACTTAAACATCTTTCTACGCTTTTAACTAATGTGACCGTGTTAACTGTGAGTAAAGGCCTAGACAAACAGGAAGTGGCTGGATCTTGGTGTTGTTTCCCCTTGGATGATGCGAGAGCGGGATTGCAGCCCGCTAATCAAATTACTCTTAACGCGATTAGGCGCGTTGTTCTCGTTTCACCCCCAGTAGAATGAATTGTAGACTTACTGGAGGTAATTACCAATACACACTGCAGGGAGGAAATGCAGCCGTTAAAAAAAAAAAAAGAAGCAGAACACTAAAATGTCAAACTGTGGTCATGGCCACCTGGCCAGGAAAGACAACACCGTGTTAGATTGGTTGACCTTGACTTTACTGCAGAGCACTGACTGAACCACGCCGTGTCACTTACCGCTATCTACACCGTTGAAATACCAGCAATGCTTGTCATTCTTTATCCAAAATGTCAAATACGTGTTTATGTTACTTATATTTTAATTAATTAATTTTGAGTTTGTCGACTCATTTGAGTGACTCTCATTTGAATAATGCATTTAATTGTGAGGTATATCTAAGCTGGTTAAAGTTTTTACACTACAGTATTTATATAATGTTTATAGTATTTAAGACATCGGGATTGAGACCATATGGATCCATAATATGAGTTATATCCCAGTAATACAGGACATTTGTGCAGGAAGAATGTAGGAGTAACGGGATTTTGTTGGATGCTCAAATGGCTTTCGTTGGATCCTGCAAGAGTGCCGCGATTACGCCGAGTCGTGCCAGGAAGCTGGAGAGACAGCCGGTGTTTGTGTTAGGCAGAAGCATGCTGGGGGAGTTGGAAATATGCGCTGATATTTTAATCTAATCTCTGGCGTATTAACAAACCAAAACACCCCAAAAAGGTTTATTTACAAATCCTCCATGGCAAACTCCCATCCCGTTTACATGGACGGCATCACAGCGCACTCAATTCCTCATTCTGTCATCACAGCAAACCACACCAAAGCCCTAGCCAAGTCCCTTCAGCAAATCAGCAAAGCATATTTAACTCCCTGTTTAACACACAAAAGTATTTTCTTCAATGGGTTCCTTGACAGAATCTCACCGTTTCACTGAAACCCGACAAAAACCAGGGCAAAGCAGATTACTTAATAGAGACAATCTAAAACCAACTGTCCACTGGCTCCCCTAGTCCTACTTATTTTAGCACCCACCACCCCCACTCTAACCAAACAGTTCTCTCCTTTCTCTCCCAATGGCATTTGTGTATTACTATTTAGTCCTGAATCCTCCTCATTGTTGCATTTGACCCCATGACTCCTATCCCCCTCACCTGTCTCTAAATGTCCTCTCATCACCGCTGGCTACGGACTCTCCCAGTTCAAATCACACCTCTCTGACACATGGTTTTCCATTTGAAAACTGTAAATCAACACCACAGCCCCAGTCGCCAAAGGTGTAGCCAGCAGCAGTCTTGACCTGCTGGTTGTGAATCCCTGGTGAGGCGACTATCGACTAACTACTGGGGACCGGTCTCCATTCTAAGTTAATTGGAACATTTCGATTTCAATCGATTTTAATACAAAGCGAACACATTTTTTCTTTGTTCGGTTCAGATCACAGTAGCTAGTTCATCTCCATATTATATATTTTGAGAGGTCCAACTGGACATTTTTATTTCAGTTATTAAGTTATTAAGGATTTAATAGGAATGAGTTTTGGTCATGGACTACTGCAGCAATGGCCATTAAATTCCCACCCTGAATGTGACAAATATGCATAACTTCCACTGCTATTTGAAAATATCTCAAACAGTGGCGGTGCTCGTAACGTGAAAACTACGGCTTCGTAACGGTCACGTGTAAACCAATGGGTGACAGTCCGTTGTGTTTGTGTGTCTGTGGTGCAGCCCAAGGTTTGATGCTTGGCCCGCATCTCGTCACCGTTGTGCATGCTCCTCCTCATGGCTATCTGCCCTCTATACTGATGACCCCCAGCTGTAATCGACACTGCTTCCCGATTCCCACCGTCATAAACTGTCTCAGGGAAAACAGAACACGAGACAAGGGAGCGAAGTGGTTAGTTATCTTTTTAAATGGATTATGATATCATTGGTTGAAATGTCAGGCTCGCTAGCGCTGTCAGTGCCGTCATAAAAAATGTCAGTTGTAGAGGAAGTTACGAAGGAAATCTTGTTTGGATTTCGGAAACCATTGGCTATCGTCTGTGCCTATTCAACTCTGGGGATCCTGTGTAGCCGGATAATGGATATCCAGGCCAAGACTTCCTTCTCCGTGTGTCGATCATTATTTTAAATATATTTTGTAGGTGCTTCTGGTCCAGAGAACATGTTGGCTAATCTCTATAAACTGATATCACAGTTTATAAAAAGCTGAATCGTCATTGGATGATAGCCGATGGGTTCCGAGATTGTTGCTATTTACTTGCATGCAACCAAAGCCAGCTCAAACGTGATTGGTCAATACTACTCGGACTACAAACAGTAACCACAATGCTTCCGATACCAAAATCTTGTCCTGTTGCCTGCAGATATCTATTAATAGAGATTAGGACTTGTGTTGTACTTTGCTGGATAGGTGAACAATATAGTATCTGTGGAATTGAGTGTACTGCGTGAAGAAGCCAGCAGCAGACCGTCCTGTCTTTGGTTATTTGTGAACATCCTTACTGACTCCTCCACTGCAGAGAGCTTCAGAACGCCCACCATCATATTCGCGATGGGTCCATTGTGAGACTGTGAGAAGGCGTTTGTTTCGCCTGCGTGTTGCGGAGGTGTCAAGGACAACACTGGCATCATCTCACTGGTGCAGCCAAGGCCAGAAAAATATTTATAACTTCCCTCACACAGAATGGATTTACCCTGCTAGTTACCCTGTTGTTACCCTGGCTCTGGCTGTGTGTGTGTCGTTGTGTGTATATGTGTTTCAGCGCGCACGTGTGTGTGTGTGTGTGTGTGTGTGTGTGTGTGTGTGTGTATGAAAGAGACAGAGAGAGAGAGCAAATGTATTTACCCAGTTAGCTAGGCTCTGGCTGGAAGTGTGTGTGTGTGTGTGTGTGTGTGTGTGTGTGTGTTTATGCATTTGTGTGCCAGTGTGTCACAGTGAGAGTGCCACCTTGTTTGTGTGTGCGCTTGTGTGTGAGTGTATGTGTCACAGTGAGAGTGCCACCTTGTTTGTGTGTGTGTGTGTGTGTGTGTGTGTGTGTTTGTGTGTGGGTGTATGCATGGCTATTTGTGTTTGCGGGACAGGAAAGAGCATTGCCGGCGTGAGCATTAAGATAGAAAGCGAGAGGGAGTGATGTTCATGTGTTCCACATCAAATGTTGTGTGCTCCCAGCGAATCTCGCGAGCTGCGAGTGATTCAACTGTAACTGGAAGAGTTTCTTTCGTGCCCGCCGAGAGAGGAGTTGAAGTCTGCACACATCCTGGTGTTCAAACTGACCCTTCACCGCAGGGGTTTAAATCCAGCTAAACGTCACGGAAACCGTTGACCTCTGTCTTGGTTGACCTGAGGTCATAAAACCCGTGTAGCCACAGAGCTCAGTTAATCACACACAAAAAGGAAATGTTAAAGACGACAAATCTATTACACAAACAGGAAGCCATCGGGAAGGCCTGTTGCAGGCCTTCCCGGTGGCTTCCTGTTTGTGTAATAGATTTGTCTATTACACATTTTTTTAAATGCCAGACCCAACTAGCTAGATGATGACTTTTTTGTCTGCTGCTGGTAACCTCCCCTATGAGTATTTTTATAATTTTCGATTTTATCGGAGACGCATAGTACACGTACATTGGCCAGAATGTCCTGGAAAATGTGCCACGATCCTATATGTTTGTGTTTGTGTAAATATTGTGTAAAACCCATCTGTGTACAAGATGTGTTCTGCTAGGTTTTTGGGAAACCTGCTTTGCAGTTCAGACGATGGAGAGTTAGAAGGTGATGGCTGCCTCAGAGTTTTTTGTTTTTTGTTTTGTCGGTTGCCGGGTTTAATTCCTCTTATTAAATGGATTTATCATGTTGACGCCCACGTCCCAGACACTAAGTGTGTGAAAGTGAACAGATAAATTTGGCTTTAGATTAAACGGATGTATCGCTCTTTTCCGTGGCACATTTGTCGGGTGACAAACGCTGCGACCTTACCTTACATTAACTTACCAGTGTTTGTGTGTATGTGTGTGTGTAGGAGGGAGGGTGTCTTGTACAATTCTCAATCTCATTCGCGCTCTCCCATTCCTGACTGATGTATTGAACACATGTCTTTGAATGGCTGTGTTTGTGCGTGTGAGCATGTGTATATATATATATATAATATATATATATATATATATATATATAGATGTGTGTACGTGAGCCTGTGTGTGTGTGTGTACGTGAGTGTGTGGGTAAAAGCATGTATTTGCGTGCATGCGTGAGTGTCTGTGTGTACGCATAGAAGTTAGCGAGCAGGCACTGGTTTACAAGAGGCCTGCAACGGGTTCTTGTCCTTAAGCAGACTCTCCTTATCTAAACTGCATGGAAAGACCAGCGTCTTTCCTCATCCGTGGCACTCTCGCTGCCACGTTAAACACACTCAGCCACTCAGAGGGCATCCCCCAGACCCGGTCACCTCGAAGTACTACATCACTGGCATTTTACAATCCCATACCAACAATAGGACGTATGGCACAGTACTATTTCACTGTACCGAGACGATGCAACATGCACACGCCCACCCATCTTCTTGCTGACCCTTTTATTGCAAGGCCAGTTCTGTCCTGGATTTGGAAGTCGGCTGAGTCAATATTTTGGTGGCGGGTGGGTGGGTGGGGGGGGGGGGGGGGAGAATTCTGTCGTTCTGAATGCCGGTCAGTCGTTTTGAATTAATGGTGTTGGTCATATGCGAAGTACGACAAGAACGAGAACAAATCACATTGCTCACTGATAAATATATTTTGAGAAGAGAGTTAGTGGAATGTTTATGCAATCACAGCTTAAACACACAAGCATATAAACACACATTTATAAATGTGTGTTTATATGCACATGGACAAAGTGATCACTTTGGCCATTATCATAATTTAGACTACATGTTGTTTCGAGGGCAATATAAATATAATATTGAATCTACAATCATGTTCAATGCGGTCAAAGAACTTGAAGAAGTCCATCTGACTTCCATCAGTCCATCAGTCTTTTTGACACAGAAGAAATGCAAGGAACTGATGATGCCATGAAAGAAGTCTTGAATCTGAGCTAATAACACAATGTGGATGGAAAACATGCTTTGTTTAGTGAAGGTTATGCAACACACTGTGAAATTACACAGCACACAATCTCCTGTTGGAGTGAGGCAATACACCGGCAGACAGCCACTGATTACAACTTGAATGGAACCAACTGCAAGCGGTTCCATCCAAAACTAATAAAAAACACCATCTTCAACGAAACTAGGATTCCTTGTTTTTCGGCATTAACATTGGATTGTTGTCATGGGCACAAAGGAATTCAAAAACATAAGCACTACATTTTTTGGTGATTGTTTGTGTATTCTTAGTCATCGGGTTGTTAGCATGACCCCAGCTTAGTGCAGTCCCTCAGATCATCAGTAATGGATGTCTACCCTTTTACAGAGTAATGGAAGGTGTATATTTCTCCAAATCAAAGCAACCCTGAAGAAGACAATATTGACATACGGTTTTAAACTGTGGAATGCAATGTTTGGTTTTAATTAAATAATAGGGCCCATGCTATACATAGATTCCCTCCTTGACTCGTATGTCAGAAAGTACACATTATGTTATTGTCTAATATAACTCAATTACAACACAAGTACAGCAGATTCCGGCTACATTCAAACTGACAAACATCCGTGACGTTAACCTACAATGAAGTCTGCTGTGATTCCTTGTACATTTTCTCAGTTGTGTGTTGAACTCTAACCTTGGCCAGGCTGACAGTTTTGAAGTAAGCCATTCCTTTTACCCTCCTTTCCTTATGGCCCAATTATGGTCAGGAAAAGTGTGGTTTGTTTTCTATATGATTATTGTTATGTTATCGTTCTTTCACCGTTTAAAAAATACACTTTCAACTGTACCACGGTTCTTCACAGTTTTCAGATTATTTTGTATTTCTGCAGAAATCATGTAAGAGAAAGGGCAGAGAAGGTAAACAATTAAGGTTTTCATTGCATGCATGAACTAAACCAGCCGAGTTGTAGAATGTGATACTTTTTGTCTGGTGGAAGTTTTCTAATATTGAAATCATCTGGGGGAATGCCTTCTCTGCCTAAAGTGAAGCAGTAGTTATCTCACAGATGTACCATTGCTATTTTATGGTTTAGGAGGCACGTTTATCCAAAGAGACCTCCAGTAAATACTGTACGTATACAGGTAGAGGACATTACGGGGCAGGTAGGCCTCTTGCTGAGGGATCGAACCCGAAAATGTTCAGCTGGGAGTCAAACACTGATCCCTCTGGAATTTGTTTACATCACATTGTGCCACAACATGAACGTCTTTCAGACACAACTATTGGGACCATTGAGAGCTATTAGCTTACAGCCTCGGTACAGAAAAGCAATGAACACAATTGGGAACACATTTTGTTGTTGGCGTACGTCGCCTACGACCTCTATAGGGAGAAGTTGAATTCTGGTGTTATTGCCATCTCGCTGTCGGCCTGTGTGATAAACCTGCCACTTCCTGGTCCAGTTATTATGCTGCTACTCTCCTTTGGATACTTAAGCAACGTGACTCAGCGGTGCGCCAGGAACACAGCGCTCTTTCCCCGGCCCTCCTCAAGCATCAGGCCAAATTAATTGACGCGGAAAAACCCTGTCAATTACACACTTCTCTGGTCACATCAATATGCAGCCCGCGCCCCCGCTCACCCCCACCCCCACCCCCACCCCCACCCCACCCCCAATTCCCTCTTCGCTGCACATTGTGGGGCGCCGAAAGTTTGTCAGCGATATGTTGCGAGTTGCAGAGAACCCCTGAAGTCTGGTTCTCTCCTTTTCCGGTCGACAGCTTTCAAAGATTCGTGTAATGAATCACGATAGGCATGCCAAATGACACACGTGTGTGAAAATGTTTGTAGTTTTTCTGTGGGGAGGGTACGTTTCAGCAAATCCCCGTGATGGTATTCTTTAGTAATTCAATGCTGGAAAACGTCCTTCCTCTGGAGGGATTCTTGAAACCCCCTATGTGCCAATGGTGATTGGTCGCTGAAGGTTTGTTCTAAACATTCCCTTTCCTAGCATTCAGCTGACCCCCCCCTACAGAGATTTAGGAGTGCCGAGCGGAAGGCATCAAGGTCATGCAACAAGAATACACCACAGCTCCTCGAAAACAAAGTGCGCCCATTTTGGGTTTGTTTCTTCGGGTGAAAGGATTCCAATGCACAGTTCAAAGCCAACACAACAACTTTTTGTTTCACATGACAGAGAATAGAAGCAAAAGTATTTTGATTGTTTACAGATGTGGGAGACCCCCTGGCTGTGATTTTGCTGAACTGCTTGCTGCATGCGGCTGAATTCAAGCCATAGAAGACATTGGAGCAACAAGTTCATGCTCATGGTAACAATCACCATTTGTCTTTTTAAATGGCAAGGAACATTATCTGCCATTAGATGCAGTATTGTGAGGGGGTTATCTGTATTTTGGTTAAAGTTGCAATACGTAACAATTCAACTAGCTCGTAGCTTAAAATGACCTGGACATATCTATAGTCAATGCTGAGCGATAAGGATTTAAATAATGTTATCAATACAGTCACATCTTATACCTGATCTATTCTAAGAGTAAAAAAAACTTTAAAAAAGATCATCAACCAATTTAAAGAAATTACCCCACCTCTAGGTCTAATTCAAAGTCTGAAACCAGTCTATAAAGTTTGGATTTTCAGAGCTTTTTCTTTTAGGTTTGCGTTTCGGTGTGATGATTATTTGACAACCTCAATGAGTCAATGAAATGATTAGATTCACATATAAGAGAACCGAGATGTGCTCCAGCAGTATCTCAACCCCCGGCAGTCACAGAGGCACTAGACTGTCCAAGAGGCCCTCGGATGGAGGGTTTTAGGGGCGGAGGGAGGTCATTGTGGTCCCCCGTGGAGTGGGCGGGAGTGGCTGCATGCGGGGGGACGATGGCTCAAGGAAATAACACAACAGCAGGGGTCTCATCCTGCCAATCAACAGGATCAAAGTGAAGAAT
>JACYXH010000581.1:160000-180000 GCA_026745465.1 Lota lota
ATCTCCTGTTCCCGAATTAATTACTCAATTAGCATAGTGAATTAGCGAAACGATTATGATGCATGGAAAACTTCCAGCGATACACGCGCGCGTACACACACACACACACACACACACACACACACTCTCTCTCACAGTCAGTCTGGGTAAGTGAATTGGGGGAAGAATAAGAAAAGCCAAAGAAGTACGAGAGTAGGCCTCTGTAATAAAATGTACCATTTTAACGAAGTTCCGCGCCAGACATACTGCGACAGCTTCCTCGCCAGGAAGTGTAATAAAACACGGTGGTGCAAATTTAGTAGTAATGTATAATTGTAGCAATAAATACATTTTACATACATTTTGGAAAAATGCATGGAGTGCAGGGAAGAATTCCTTGCGTTCTCTCTGCACAAACGAGAGGATTCTGTCGCTTCTCGCTGAGGATTTGACCTGGGCTGAACTTCATGCGTTAAAATAGTCTAAAGGAAAAGTAAACGTTGTCACTGAACATGTGAGACCAGACGGCCCACTCTTGAGTCGCCAGTTGGCGAAAGTTCAATGTGATTTTCCCCTCACTCATTAAAGCGCCATTTGATATGGGCTCGTCGAGCCGTTTGTTAGATTCGAGTGGTCCTCAGAGATGCTGCCTGCGCTGGCCACGTGGCTGATTCATTTTATCCCCGTTCTAACGCATCCTATCAGATCATTCATTGTGTCCATGCTAAATGCCAGCGATGGCGTACACGTCGTCTTGGGCCACTAGAAAGTAGTGTGTGTGTGTGTGTGTGTGGGGGGGGGGGGGGGGGGGGGGGGGGGGGGGGGGGGGGGTGGATGTTGCTCTTTTAATCTGAAGCCATTGTTCGGCGGTAGCTCTTTTCTAATTTGTTTACTTTTTTTTTCTTTTTCTTGTAGGCCGACACAATCTGTTCAGCGTAGACAAGCAGAACACAGCTGCCGCCTGGATAGACGGTATTATTTCTGAGTATCCCACTGGCAGCCTGGCAGCTAAATCAAATGAACGAAACCAGTTCCTCGGTTACACTTGCACTGTGGTTGTTCTGGGTTTTCTGCTCAATACTATTCACAGCTTCCACACATAAATGCATATACACACACAGTACACACATGTGTATGCGTGCATACGCACACATATCGACACATGCACGCAATGAGAAACAAACAAAATAAAACATTTATTCTAGGATCTATATTAACCGCTAGGCGGTTATACATTAACCTCAGCCCTTATACAATCATACTATAGAAAGAGAATCATTTAGAAATAATCCGATCCCGAAGTGGATCTGTGATCAGAGATCTGTTCCACACGATGGCTGAATCACCACAGTTAGACTCGTTCATTCTCACACCGAAAGCAGCACTCCAAAACCACTCCGGCTTGTACTCTACTACAGCTTCTACTTTTACTAATTCACACATTATTAACAAAGAACGAGTAGCAATCTCTTAGCTGTAAAGGGACATTTCAGTTACATTTTCATCTTCAAAATGTAAATTTTAAATCCATCAAGCCCACTATGTGTGTGTGTGTGTGTGTGTGTGTGTGTGTGTGTGTGTGTGTGTGTATGTGTATGTGTGTGGGTGTGTGGGTGTGGTTATCTGTCTGTTTCTTTTGCGTTTAATTTTGGAAATCTGACTTCATGTATTTATTTATTTCTTTCGGGGCGGAAGGGGGTGGGGGGGGGGGAGGGGGGGGGGGGGGGGGGGGTAAAGAGTGGCTTCGCCGTCGCCATTCTTCGCCTGTCACGGCTGTCACAGCTGGACGTCGTTTGTGAGTTGATTAAAAATAGAGGAGTCCGTAGCTAATTAAAAAGCTCCTCTCTTTTAATGCGGGAGTGTTAAGTAAAGGAGCGAAAGGGGATATAAACAGCCTCCTGACAGATCATTCATTTGCACAAACTCCAGGGCTCCCCCGTCGTCTCGCCGACGAGTGTGTGAAGGAAAAGTGTTGATTTGGGGAGGGGGGAGGGGAGGAGGAGGAGGAGGAGGAGGAGGAGGAGGAGGAGGAGGAGGAGGAGGAGGAGGAGGAGTGGAGTGCCTGGTGTCAAAGGTCACCGTTTGTGTGGAGTGGCTTTTCTTTGCTGTCCCTTTGTTGATAGTGTGTCTGGGCACTGGTGGCGTTGCCGTAGCGTTTTCATTGTGGTTATTTTCCATTTCTAATAAGCCCTATGACATTGTTATATTCTATTTTATTGCGTCTTGTTGTTCTAGCCGAGCCACAGAGGAGACGTCTTGGGGTGGGTTGGAGGGGGTTGGGGGTGGGGGGGTGGGGTTGGGGTTGGGGGTGGCGGGGACAGTTTTTCCTGTCTGCGCTTCCTCTCCCGGACTAGCAGGGGTAGCAGGTAAAGTATTTAGCGTCAGCTCTGTGTTTATTTTACTAGCTTCTCTCCCCCTGTGCTTGGCTGGTTAGAGCTCCCCCTGGAGGTGGTGATTTTTGTGCGGGGTGGGTGCTTGAATAGAAGGAGTTACTACTGAGCCGCTGCCCTATGGGTTTCCAGACTCTCCCTCACACTTAGCCTTCTGTCTGTCTGTCTGTCTGTCTGTCTGACTGTCTTTTAGAGTCACATGACGCATGGGACAATCCAAAGGAGGAGTGTTGCCTGGAGACCAGAATCTTTCATTCTTGCATCACTTTATTGGAGGAGGAACCAAACATTATAGGTTGGTACAATAATATTCCAGAATGCTTCCAGAATATTATGTTTGCCTCTTGTAACAGTAGGGTAGAAAGCAGTTAGCTAGCTGGCTGGGGACCCTTAAGGCTGTCGAAGAGGGAAAGTCATTGCAAAGTTCGTGAAAGAAGTGTGTGTTGGTAATGGCAGCTTTGGGACATTCGTAAGTGAATCCGGGAAACTCAAGCCTGGAGTCTAGAAAACAATATCAAGTTGAAAAGAAATGGGGAGAAACATGTTAACGGTGTGAATTTCTCTCTCTCTAACTTTGTCTCTCTCTCTCTCTATATATATATATATCCCTTTATCTCTCTTTCTTTATGTTTGGTATCTGAGAAGGAAATCAAACATAAACATTAGCTAAAAGAAAGAAAGATAGCGGAGACAGATCATTAGAAACATGAAAAAGGTGAATATGAGCCATCTGTTGTTAGCCATGAACTTTGCCATTCAAGCGGTTTGCCTGACAATTCCAGACCAGGAAGAAAGGTTGCCTTTAGTCAGTATTAAATTCTGAGGCTTTCACACAAACATTGACCTTTAAAATCCTGCTCTTTGTACTAAGGTGCATCTTTGTTAGAAATGATGCCATACACGAGAAAGCATGTATCATAAAGTTTGTTCATTGTTCGTTTTTTGTTGTTGTTGCCATATCTTCTTGAGATATGCTGCTATCTGCACACAGGCCTGCATTCTGTTTCGGTCATCCAAAAAAGAAAACAACATTACATCGACAAGAAAATGAAAAGCAAAAAAAAAAAGTAATAATCAAAATCACACTTGCACATTAACTAACTCAAGATCGCGAACAAACATATTTTAGTGTCAAGTCATCAATCTCCTGATCACAGCCGCAGAGCAACGTAAGTCAAGGGAGGAGGGTTTGTATGGGGAGGGGTGTGGGTGGATTCAAGTCACCTTGACTTACATCCACAGTTGCATAAACAAAAGTCCCGGGCCCTCCGCGAAACAGCAGTCGCTCAAAGTAAACACCGGCGGCTTGTGTGGTCATCGGGTTTTACGATCTTGATTCTTTTCGCGTAAAATTGCCAACATAAATACGCCGCGTCGCGACGGGCGGCTGCCGCTCCGCCGAGTGTCGTTAAGACCGTCTACCGCGGCAACAGGTACCCCCCCCCCCCCCCCCCCCCCCCCCCCCCCCCCCCCCCCCCCCCCCACACACACACACACACACACACACACAGCAACTACCGCCTTTGCTCTCTCTAGCCGGGTCATGTGGTGAGGCCGCAGGACTTGCGTGCGCCTTTTTGGAAGAGAGGGTCCAGCACTGCTTTGAGTGAAGACAAGTGTCCGAATTATGACATGGTTGTTGTTTTTCGATTGAGCCAAGGATCAAAATCACTGAACAATTGTACACATTTGTAGTAGGCCTATGACGACTAGAGCACTTGGGGTACTACTTTTCGAATTAGAATTCCATATGCTATTGTAATGTGTTTAGTGTTTATTTATTCTATATTGCAAGTTAACACATGTCAAAGAAGCGAATTGCATTGGAATGAAGAGAAAGTGACGTTTTTATGGAATTGTATAGACCCCCCCCCCAAACTTTTAGAGGAGCTCAGCCCCCCGGACCCCCCCCTGACCCCCCCCCCCCCCCAATAATTACAACACTGAAGAAGACTCTCTCTCTCTTCGCACGTGTAGATCAGTGATACACGGCGGTCCAGATCGACACTGCCCTCAGTGTGTGTGTGCTGTATATACAACAAGAGTCCTCTGGGTCAGCTACAGGCGTCGTGCCGGCGCTGACAGCAGCCGTTATCAAAAGGTTTCACCGGGGGCCCGGTCGTCCACACCGCCACAACACATGTGTGGTGTTGCTCTAAGCTGACACACTTCTGCTCTCAGGTCCCCTGTAAGGCATCCTTGAGCAAGATGCTCCTATCCACATACCTGCTCCTTAATAAGCGGTGTCTGAATTCACTTTGAGTCTCTTTGGAAAATGACTGACTAGTTTTGCGCTGCAGATTTGTATTGGCTCTGTTCAAGTTGGTTTGCTGTGTTTCATAACCTTTCCAAATGGTTCTCTTTCCCCATTCTTGGACCAGTATGGGTGTTACCGAATGTTAAGAGTAGAAGTTGTCATTATTGTTTTAATAAAAGAGCGGGGACGATAAAGAGGTGGCTAGGGTGTTTTTACTGGTTAATGCATTCACTGCCATTTGATTTGGATCGAAGGGCCTGCTAAATCACTAAATAGTCCAATAGAAGTAGGATTAAGAAGTACAACAATATAAACCCATTTGAATTCTTTCTAAAAAAGGATGCGTCGTGTGATGATGACATCAGCGCGAGGGGCTAGCAGACTGTGGAATCTGGAGGTTCTCCAAAAGAGCCGTGGCGCACACCAGGAGAGGCAGTCGACTGCATCATCGTAACCCTTCGGCGACGGCGACGGTGGTGAGTGATACAGAAACATGTGCTGCCATTCTCTCTCGCCGAAGGGCCAAGGCTTCGGAAGCCTTTAAACAACCCGCCACGGTTTGATGAATCTGGGCACCGAACGCTAGTCTCATTTGTGTGTGTGTGTGTGTGTGTGTGTGTGTGTGTGTGGGGTGGGGTGGGGGGGGGGGGGGGGGTGGAGTTTAGGCATCTGCAACAATATTTATCCTCCTTTCCCTGTCCGAGGGTAATGGGTTAGGCAGGATGGATGAGGGCATAGTCTCTGTGCCTTCAGGTGCCTCCAGTGATCTCACGAGAGGGGGAGCGAACGGGCGTGCGAGCACAGCCGGCTTAGGACGAGAGCGAACGGGAAACGCATCCACTCCCTCAGCAAACACACACATCATCAGCACGCTTGAACGGTCGGCTATTAGCATAATTAGCCAGCCCTGAACTGAGAAGTTTGCGTGTAACTGGAGGGGTGTTGCGGGCGGGTGGGCGGGTGGGCGGGTGGGACGGGGGGGGAACGGGGGGGGGGGGGGGGGGGGGGGGGGTTGCTTGGTGTGTGGATAAGGTGGGCAGGGGGTTTGCTGTGCTTCGCTGCCGTGCTTCCACAGCAATTAAACTCTCTCGTCTCATTTCTGGTAGAACAAACATGTGGCGGGATCCGGGAGAAAGCTTGGGGGCGAAGAAAGTTGCGGAAAATCCCAAAATATGAAATCCTCGGTGGCAGTAAGTCTTGTCGAATGATGTTTGCTAATTACCACCAGCACCGCCACCATACTCTTCCTGGGAAAACAAAAACAGTAATAGACTAGGAGTCTTTGTGCCTGGAGCTTATCTGGGAATGTACCCACAAAGCCCTTGGTGGTGGGTCTGGCTGTCTTGTCTTGCATACAGAATACAGCATTAAAATGAGAATGGTTAAACAGAGGAAAGGAAAGTAAAGAGAGGATTTGTAGAGGTCAGTTTCCAATGAAGGACACTGTCTCAGATGTAATTAACCTCTTGATTCACGACTCTCCATCTCACAAAATGAGCAAGCAATTAGTCTATTTGGTCATCGTTTGATAGTGATTTGCATAACATGACCTTTTTTATAATCTGTTGACTTTCCAAACTCTAAACTGGACTTGTGGTGTTGGTGGGGATGTGACCCTATTATGACAATAGTAGAACTCGCATTAATTTCTTTCAATCTCTATCTCCATCTTTTAACATTTGTGTGTCTTTCTTTTATGTCTCACTCGCCTCAGAGTTGTTTGTATCACGGCCACATTTGTTCTTGTTAATTTTTAATTGAGCTCTTGATATTCAGAGTAATTTATGTCCAATCAAGTGCTTTACAGTTTACTTAGAGATAGAAACAGAGTCACTCTATCAGATGTGTTTTTCAACTGTGAAGATGCAAACATCTTCTAAGCCACAAAATGCTAATACATATTTACTCATGCCAAAAACGCCATCCAATCACAAACACTTTCACTGAAACACAGAGTCAATGAAGGGGACCCATTGGATAGATTATCATCTACAACTATTGGGGGGGAAATGTTTCTTTTTGGGCGCAGTTGTTTCTGGATCAGAGTTAACGAGGGGAACCATAAAGGAATGAAATGGGAGCGTAGACCTTGAGACTGTAAAGCCAGGAAACCACAGGGCAGTACGATGTGCAAAACGGTCATCCCATGCACAGCCAGCGCCACAGATGTAAAAATACAAGTCGTTATTTTTACGGCAGTTCGTTTTTATTTTTTTATCGGAAACTCTATTGGTGAGGAATGTATTGGTAGAAGTGTTGGTTGGTGTTAACTTTGTTTTATTTAAAAGTAGGAACAAAGAGAAGGGTTGTGCGACAGCTCGATGATACAGCTTTGATGTTTGCCGTTGGTAGGTTATTTGTTGTGGTTATTCCGCGGCACAATAAACCCCGGCGTTGAATATACTGGGAGACTTGAACAGCTGAACAAGCAACAAGGAGACGACGGGATTTGAGCGTGCGTGGTTTGGATATAATAGTCAGGCTCGGAAAGAAAAGTGCAAACTGATGTACGCGATAAATCCCTGAATGCTTTAGGGTGACAGCGGCTGACGTGGCGTAAGGAGACATTTATGAACATCCCGTATCTCATTAAAGACATTTATTTATTGAACAAGTAACGAGTGTTCTTGGCTACTCTCAAACACGCCTGTGAGTGAGACGGGAGATTCGGGAATGGACGTTTCTGTGACTTTTCAGGCTCTGAAAGATGAGTTAACAAAAACATAAGCAAACATCGAATGAGAAACGTTTGGCAACCCTTTGGGTCCATGTGAGTGATTATCTAAATAACACACCTCAGCAGGTGGGGATTTTCTGAGTGCGTAAGGCCCCAGAAGGGCGTACGATACATTTTTGGCAGAGTCCCTAACGGCACAAACGATATTCCAGAAGATATTCCTGCGAGACAGACAAAGATCCGTAGCAAAATCTTTGGAGGCAATAATTCCACCGAGACCTGTGGACATTTCATCCATCAACACAAAAACAATTCATATTGTCATGTGTTATAATGCTGGTGGCTCTGCATAGGAAAACAAGGAATGTTTTGATGATGACACTGTAACGTTTAATATCCGTGGACCATCAGACACACCTTTAGTTTTTTAATGAGGAATACAAACATAAATGATAATAATGATGGTGATAGTAATTATACAAATAAAAAAACCCAGCTTTGGAGGGGAAGATAAGATTGATGCAGCAATAAATGTCGACGTCACCCTGCGTTCTGGGGTTATGCTTCCTCGAACCCTCGATGTTCACATAAACCTGCTCATGAAAACCGAAGAAGATCGCGACCCCTAGATCTATGGCCAAACGTCTCATAACACAAGGGCAACGGGGGCAATAAGTAGGCCGTATGTCTCGCTGTTCGGAAACTGAGGAGGAGATCTTCAGAGGGCTGCTTCTATTTCAATTGTCTTTTTTGTACTGGTTATCTTTTTTCCGACTCGCAACTGCATCACTAAAGTGCAAAGCGTTCACAAGAAAATAATCATGGTGCAGGTGTTGGCATACATTCAGGGATGAAAATACAGAAAACTAAATGAAAACGCCAAAATGATGAATGTATAAAGTGAATATATTGTACTTAAACATGACTATCCCCATTCTCAGTATTGTATAGTTTACCCTGCCACCCACTCACGGCCCTGTTAATTAAAATAACAAATACGCATGAAATGGAGACATTGCGGAAAAAATAGAAAAGTACCCGTGTTCCCAGAATTCCAGCCTGTACATGTTTGCATTGGCTCCGAAACTCGGTGTCCATTAAGACACAAGACCCGTCTTTAAAACATGTTAACATCAAAGCGTCCCATAGCCCCCCCCCCCCCCCGTCCGTCCGTCCGTCCCTGCGAGATGTTTACATGACTGCCGGCTACTCCAGTGTTCCCACTGCGTCCTCCCTCTCATCCTCCTCGCCGTACTTCCTGGTCCTGTGTCAGCCGCTCCGCCAGGGTCAGGATCAACACTGACCCACCTCCTTGTTTGAAAAGCTTACGTTGTCACACGAAAAACGAAATACTCAAAAGTCTTTGTACCATAACTACAGCGCTTTGGGGTGGGGGGCAAACGTCCTCCTGGTTGCTTCCGACCATGTTTCCAGATGGGCCCAGGGTCAGAGGTCAAAGATAAAAGTACCAGGATGTGGCGGAGTTGCATTGCGTGTGCATTCTTCCCAAAATGTCAGTTGTGTTAAACATAGCGACCAATAAACACACACACACACACACCCACCCCCCTGTGTGTTATATTCCAAGGCCTGGGCTCCGGTTGCCCCGGCAGACCCCGGGACTCCGCAGGGGGTCTGTCGTTATCGAGCCATTAAAACCCTCCCCATATCTACTGTCTATGATTTAAATGACTTGTCATCAAGGGCCTCCAAGAATCCCCCTGGTTAGGACCCCGTTGGAAGCAGAGTATGGCCGCGGAGGGCCGAGAAGGGCCCTGGGTTTCTCTTTCTCTTGTTTTGATTGACTGGTATCTCTTCGCCAAGGACGGGCCTTCCCGCCCCCCCCCCCCCCCCCCCCCCCCCCCCCCCCCCCCCCCCCCCCCCCCCCCACTGGCCACAGGCGAGCTGCAATAGAGACGTCTTCAGTTCTGTTTAAGAGTCCATTACCTAAACTATCAGGTCTTCCAGAAATTGGGGGCCAATTTCAACCGTGCACACCCCAAAAGAAAAAAAAAAAACGTAACTCTTAATACGATTATTTCAAGTGTGTCAGGGGGCTTAATAAGTGTGGAAATTGGCCTGTCATATGAGACCTAGGAGTAGTTGTAAATTGCGTGATTACAGTCGCAAAAAGCCGCCGTGTGGGTTATTGTTTCTTTATGTACCGTAATCTGCTAAATGAAAACGGACCGGACAACTTCATTAGAATTCGGTAGCAACATTAATGCGACAGAGACAACTTTATTGTGATGATATGGTAATAATAAGCTTTAGAGGATGTACCAAGATTACACGTCCCCTGAGATGGCTTTTTTAAATTATTAGCAGCCCCTGTGTATTGCCCCGAAAATTATTTTATTAGCCTCATCCTCTATGGCAGTCATGGCCAGACGAGGGCCCTGCAAAAACCACAACCCCTGCAGCCTTGCGTTTGGTAACAATGTTAACTAATTGCACTATTTTCTCTAAAATACAACACAAGGGTCTTGTAGGTTAAACACACTTCATCAGGCAAAAGTTTGATGTTATTTTTGAGGTTGAGACAGTGCGTGCATGTATTTATTATGGTCAGCCAGATAGTGTGTGAATGCGGTGTGTGTTGCACTGAAGTGAGCCTATGCAGCCACTAGATGGCGTCAGATCCCACTGAAGCGCTCGAGGGACCGCGGTCGAAGCAAGACAATAATAACAGGCCAGCGAGAACAGCGAGGCCTCCGCTCATGCGTGAAGTCCTCGGAGAGCGATGGGGGCATCGTCACCTTGCCCAGAGACCCCCAGTACAATCTTCCACTGCCCAGGCCATGTTTACCACAACCACCACCACCGCTGCCAATGCACAGTTCATAAATAGAGCGGCACGTGATATACCATGAGACCAGCTTGTTTTATTAAAATGGAAATCATAATCACCACAAGAGCCTCCCCCTCTGCCCTGTCTTATAGGCCAGGCTAATTATCCGCACCGCTGCTGCTGGACTAGCCATACAGTTAATCTGTAGTATCTTTAGTTTAGTGCAATTTGTAAAGGAACCTTGTTATTATCAAACCATCAATAGTATAGCCTATATGGTCAATAATGTTTTATGCCTTTACATTCTGCTTTATATTTCTACTGCTCATATCGTGTAGACTGTATATATATATACAACATATTTGTCTTAAATAACTTTTAAAATCGTATTGTTGTGTTTTGCTTTATTATCCTTCTTTATTTGTCATTTTTGGAGGGAAGAATAAATTTGAATTCTCTGCCAACTGGGGCCATCATTGCATCCTCGTACTTACAGGTGTATTCTAGAGGTGTGTGTGTGTGTGTGTGTGTGTGGGGGGGGGGGGGGGGGGGGGGGTGGTTTGGCATATGATTTCTAGGAATTGGAGTTAAGAAAGGGCAGACAGCATGACTTGATGTGTGCTACTTTAATACCGCCGCGGAAGCTTGTGTGTGCCTCTAATGGAGGGGAAATTATATGGCGAGATACCAGGCTAAGGAGCCACTGACATGCTTTCCTTTACTTTCTTTCTTGATTCCACATGAGGCCTTGGTGTGTTAATGGTGGATAAAAGCACACATGGTACAGCAATTAGTGCATTTTGTGTGTTTGAGTGTACAAACATGGTCTTACAGATACATTTTTCCTCAAGAAGAGGAGACATTGTTCTCTTCTGTTGTTCTCGATTCACAGGTGCCATTTGTTGCTATTAAAGGGATTATTTATAGCGTCCTCACATGCCACCGTAGTATAGGGCCTAAACTCGTTGTTTTTCTGAAGCCCCTATATGTGACACTGTCAGGACATGCGTCCAGGACTTAAATCATCGCTGCTTTTTATTATGATTTCTTTGCATGTTTGTCTGTCCTCACAAGTCACTGTAAACCAAACTATTTGTCCCCGCTGTGTATCTTGTGGAGGGGTTTAAGATAAATAAAACGCCAAGGACATGAGTCATAAGTCATTCCTAAATATTTCTCTATCCTCACTTGTCACTATTTTACACAGCCGGAACTCTTTGTCTCAACAGCGAAACGTACATATTGAAAGAAAACAAACGTGAAAGACATGAGTCACAAGGGCTTATTTGTTTTTCCTAAATATTGCATTATTCGTAGGTCCTCCCAAGTCACTGTAACCCAAAACTCTTTGTGTCAACAGTGTAACAAAAAGAGGGCTTTAAGGAAAACAAATGCGAAAGACAGACATGCCAATTAGAATTTCCTAAATATTGTAATGTTTCTAGGTCCTCCCAAGTCACTATAACCCGAATCCCTTTGTCTCAATGGTGTGACATCGAGAGGGGTTTAAGGAAAACAAATGTTGCTCCCATAGGAGTCAATGTGAAGTGTCAACAGATGCTTAATGTTGTGAGCAAAACAAGGATCGTCTCTCGCGATGGATATCCCTCATGCGAATTGCACCATTTAGCATCTAGCAGTTATCATAGGTAATTGACTTGGTAAAATCCAACGAGTGGTGCTTATGTCATGGTAAACAAGGCGTTGTTGGTTTTTTTAGGGCGGGGGAGGGGGTCTTTGCTTTTATTTGGTAAGTGATGAATATTCATAGTTCACACTGATTTGATTATTTTTTAAACATTCCCTTGAATGTATGTGGGGAGTTTGTTTGTTTTGCCCGAGCCATAGTTTGTCAGGGGTAACGTAGACGTTTGAGAAACAGAAAATAGTCGAAGTGTGACGGAGATTTTTTTATTTGTTTGAAACTGTGGTAGCAGGTTCCTTTAGTTAGTACTGCAGGATGGCAGGCCTCCCCTTTGTAGACCCTCCAATGAATTAACCATTGTTGTCGGAGGGGATCCCATTTAATTTGCCCCCTCTTTCCAGCTTCTAACTTCTCTTTATATGTACTAAAATATTAATACCCCAATATGTCCGCTGTCACCGGCTGTCATCTATCATCATCAGAGGCGAATGCCTTGTCCTGTATGTCACGGAACAATCTCTCCTCTCAAAACCCCTTCTCTTTTTAATCACACGAACGCTCATTTGATTCCACACATATTTGTATGAAATGCGCGTGGTTTTCCATTTTGCGCTCCTCCATCTCCGGCCCCTGGTTTACCAAGTGCCCGTGGCCCCGTGCGTCCGTCTTCGGTGCCTGAATCGAGGCGTGCGAAGGCTGAGCTGATTAAGAAGTTTGCCTTTTGAGCGTTAATTCATTCCACACCACTAATTTGTTATATCGGCATTGTTTCATTTTTATTTTACATTTGCCCTCCTGTTTTTGTTTTCTTTCTTCTTCATTGGATGGAGTGGGTGAAGTCACGCTAATTTCCAATTTCCTTTTTGGAAATCAGTTTTTTCCTTTTTCCTTTCTTCTTTTCGTCTTACAATATATGATGGATCTGATTAAGGATTCAGGCCGGCCTCTGGTTTTTATGCTTACATTAACTAACACAAAGAGGCCCCCTACAGGTTAAAGTTTAAATGTGGATTAGCAGATAAAGCCAGTCTTGATTAGGTTACTGTGTAGCTTGAAGGAGAGAGAGCGAGAAAGAAAAGGATTATTCTCTACACATTTATTCCCAAACATCTTTTCCCATCTCTCAGTCTGCTCTGTTTTCCCTCTCTCTTTTCTTTTCATCTCTTCATTCTCCCACTCTCTCACTTCCCAGCATGGATATCTCTTTTGGCGCAAAATCTTTGAACAATTATGCAAATGTTGTCAGGACGATGCACAATACAGTATGGAAATGACTGTGGGAGAAAATGGACTCATTACGGACAGATGGCACAAGTGCTAAGAGCTATTTGTTATGGACTCCCAAAGACGTTTTTTTGACAACGTCAAAACCTGTGAGACGTCAGATATGTCTTTTTTTTGTCTACAGTGCTTTTTGTTGTTGTTGTTGTTGTTGTTGTTGCACAAACGCTTTGTTTCCGTGGTGCAGTCCTTGGTTGTGTCTGCGTGTCGGTAGTTGAGCAACTGAGCGACTTTGGAGATGTGAGGCCGAATACGTAAGGGTGGAAAAACATCTCTTTGGGATGTTTGCTGGTGTGTTTGGTTTTGCGTTCCAACTGGCTCGTGTGGCGGCTGATCTTTTAAGAGGTCGAGGATCATTCCTCGTTTATTTCTTTGCCTTTTTTTACGGCCATTTTCATAGCACCATTACAAGTGCTATTACACCATTCAGCACGATTGATCAAAGCCTGCTGAACGTTGGACATGGAGGCATTGCGCCCTGTGATAACAGCCTATGGGGAAATTAATAGAGTCAGGAAACGATGATCAAAGGCACAGAAGCCATGCATTTCTGTGTACTGTGTGCACTTATCTCGCATGCATAGCCTCTCTGCTGACATCACACATGTCAAATCAGCTCCATTGTATGCAAGCTGAATTGAAATGCATATCGAGGAAAAAAACAAGAAGCTACACAGAGATTAGAATTTCCATACGTTTAAACGGGCCGTGAAAAAGCAACGCGCCGCACACAAAGAGAGCAGCGGGACGCCCTTTTTGTGCTGTTGCCCGTTTGTTTTGTGTCGCAATTAACAAATGTGCAGCTCTTTTGAATGTCCTGCATGTTGTGTCCACAGCCGCTGTTAACCTGGGATGAGGAGCGCAACGTCGATGGTGTACACCGAGATATAGTGGAACCACTTAGATGTGCAGTGTGAACGCGCCTGGCCAGGTTCTGTTTCCCTGGGCACCGACTTTGAAACCGCTATGTGGAGGCGTGGGGGCCGGAGGTGAGTGTGCGTGTGTGTGTGTGTGTGTGTGTGTGTGAGGGGGGGAGGGGGGGTCCACTGTTTATTTAGTGTTGACGGCCCTCTGTGGGTCAGCCCCAATTCAACTGGGGTCTCGGCGCCCTTTGATGTCACCACGGTAATTGTGGTCCAATCACTGCTGTCCGGCCCGCTGTCGTTTCGGGGTGTCACACGGGACTCTGAGAGAGAGAGAGAGAGTGTGACAGAAAGAGAGAGAGAGAGAAAGAAGCTGGCATTTATTTCTACACTAATTTTCCTTTGTGATGGATGGTTCTCTTATTGTGTCATTTGCTGCTTTGAGAAATGCTCTTTGGAGCAGAAGAAATTACCAGTTTTCTGTATAATACCATCAAGCACAGCTCTCTCTCTCTCTCTCTCTCTCTCTCTCTCTGAATGGGCTTGTGTGCTCATGACGCCATAGACAGAAATCAAGGCTGTTTTTCATTTTCTCGTCAAAGTTTAAACTTACTTGAATGTGTGGGATTGACGTTTTGAAGTCTGGGTCTTAAATGGTAAATTAACAAGCGAAACACAACTCTTTGGCGGTTTTCCAAATGCCATGATGACGTTGACCTCCCAAATTGACCTCTTCTGCACTGAATGTTGATTGTTGGTGTGATATTTATCGTACGGTCACACACTATACATTGTTTTCATTGTACTTTCAATCCAGTGTCCTTGTTGTTATTGTCCTAAACCTACCATTTGAAGTCTATAAAACCAACCAGGAAAAACCTCTTATCAGTATGTAAACCACACTAATCTAACAATCATTGTAAACACTTAAATCCTAAAACATTTTCATGCCCTTACTTTTTTAAATGCTTTGTTACACTGGAAAAAAAATCATTATCAAAATCCACCCTGTTCGAAAATCCTAGACACAAAAAAACAACAAACAAATACACCACAAAAGTGTCTGGTCGAGGGGAAGGGGAGAAAATGAAAAATATCAAAGGCTTTCATATTTAATGGGTTGGCTTTGTTGCTTTGAGCTCCTCCTTAGTCCACCATTGTGGCAGGACACAGAGGCTTCCAAAAGGGCCAAAGTTTCTTATTAAATTATTTCTGGGTGAGACGAACAGAGGGCCCCTGAATGGCATCATTAAACTTCTTCCAGTAGTAGGAATGCACGCGGGGAAGGCGTCCGTCTGCCGGCGAGATGAAAAGCCGGCCTTTTCCATACTGCTCCAGAACCTTTAACTCGCCATGAAAAGATATGACATCAACCCCCGGACGACAGAGATGAAGAAGAAGAAGAAGAAGAAGAAGAAAAAGGAGAAAAACAACACCCCAAAAAAAAGAAATAACACACACACAAGGGAGAAATGAACGATACCATTATGGTCTCTAAACATCAATCATGCTCAGGACTTTGAGGGAAAAAAAACAACGCAATTTTGTTTGCATTTCACGAGGCGACAAACAACGCTTAAACGTTGTCAATTCCCATTACTCAGAACCGTGGAGCAAGTCGGGAGTTAAACTGTGGCCCTTGTTGCTAGGCAGCCGAGTTCTCTTGACATGGTGCTTGGTTTTTCTTTCATCGCTAGACAAGAGGCGAGTGAAAAGGGGAGGTTGAAAAAAAGAAAACTTGCTTAAGGTTGCGCTCGGAGCCGTAGGGATAATTGGAGACTGTGGATTGTGTAGTGGGTCCCCCTTGTGTGGAAACTTCCAGAGTGGGAGACACAGAAAGTCGGATGCAACAAAATTTCAACTATTGTACACAAACTTGACCCCCGGGGGGGGGCGACTTTTGCAGCACTCTGGACACACACACACACACACACACACACACACACACACACACACACACACACACGCAAAGTGCTGGTCTGGGCTCACGGCTCAGAGAGATTCAAGGCCGGTGAGGAGAGATGGACATTGGTGAGAACCTAAGAACCACCAAGGTTATCATTAATCAAGGGACTAATGGTTTCTGTAAATGTTAGCTAACAGTCTTAATATTGGATAAACTGGTCAATCAACTGTTTACCTTTGCCAAAGCTTGATTCCCTAAAACTGTCCCAAAAACCGACAAGCATTTCCATTTTGAAGTGCGAGTGTAAATCCCGTTAGCGTATCTCGCCGCGGTCTCGGTGCCTTGCTGAAAGTAAACAAGGAGATGGGGGCCTCTATCTCTCTCCCTAATGACCCAGAGTGGAGCAAGAGCCCGTGGAAGTGAACACCCAGCTTAAGAGGGAAACCAATTAATGCTGGATTAACATTCATGCTTATTTACAGTTGCTATTGTGCCTGCCTCTGCACTCTGACTTCCTCCTTCATCGAGAGAGAGAGAGAGAGAGAGACGGAGAGAGGTAGAGAGAGGGAAAGGGGAAGGGGAGAGGTGGAGAGAGGGAGAGGGAGGATAGGACAGGGAGAGAGACAGGGAGAAAAGAGGAAAGAAAGAGAGGGACAGGGTGAGGGGAAACAAAGAGGGAGCGAGAGAGAGAGAGAGAGAGAGGCGGCGGGGGGGGGGGAGAAAAGGGTGGCGGGGGATCACCAGCTCAGGGTGTCGGAGAAGGTTTGGGGCGTAGGGGTTGGGGTGGGTGGCTGGTTGTTTGGACGCGAGAGGTACAGCGAGGTGGCCGCGTCCATTGTGCGGACGGCACCTCTCTCATTATGCCCTCTCAATCAACACTCCTGCGCACAGGAAGCCTCTGTAAAGCCCATCTGCCACGGGCTAATCTAGCGCCGCCGCTCGCGTCCCGGCCCGCCACCCCTCAGCCGCATTATGCTCACGTCCATGGCTGCAGCCGGGGATCAGCCAAAGCCCATTAAAGTAAATAATGGCCAGAAATGACAGGCTTAGCGCGGATTTGAGGAAGGAAGTTGAGGGAGAGAGAGCGGTGTGAGCGGTGTGCTCTGATTAATAGAGAAAGGCATTTGGGGCAGGAAGGTGGGGGTGGGGTTAAGACTGAAAGAAGGCGTTGGGTAGGGGTGGGGTGGAATATGGAGGGGGGGGGGGGGGGGGGTGACCTTAGCCTACCGCAAAGCATTCCATAGCCGTGGCGTCGCTAGGCCTAGCGCTAACATCCGAAGGGATTCCTCGCTGGGATGAAGCTCAAACCGGGGTGCGTGGGGTGGGGTGGGGTGGAGGTGTTTTGGGGTGTTACAGGAGGGGAATAAAGGGTGGGGAATGGAGGGTGGAGCATAGGCCATGCCATAGAGGACACCCACCCTCTACATGTCAAAGAGTCAACTTTCAGTAGTAGAGACCGAGAAAACTCAACATTTCTTCTTCACTTTTTCTTAAAAGCAATGCATGTGATGTTGGCGGTTTCTCTACACAGGATGCTTCGAACACGCTTCATCAAGATGTGAAGATGGGCTGTGGGATGACTGTACATTCACATCCTGAATGTACTGAATGTACACTGTTCAAGGCCTCTATTCAGATAGTACCCAACTCCACGCTTCACTGCACCCCCTAGGCTTTTATGACGCTAACTCCTGTCTCATTAAAGATAAAGCGAGGGGCTTTCCCTATCAAACCATCCCGGTTTATTGTGTGCTTTATGGCTCGGTTTTGTGTGTGTCTCTCTCTGTAAATCCAGGACGGCCTGCCGCATGCACTTGCCAAATCTTTATTAGGTCAGTTATGCGCTTTGTCTACTGTGATATGTGATCATGGATGTGATTATGACAGAGGTGTGATGTTGTGACGGTGATTTTTAATAGATCTAGTAGCGAACACAGGTGTGGCTATTACCTGTTACCCCAACCGACTGCTCACGATGCTTCTAACCCGACGATGTTATGAATTATTCAACAGTGATATGAGATATTCTAATGTATGATGTCATGCCGCACGTAGCTTGTGTTTTGCTTAGCGCTGAATGTATTGTTGAGTTGTTTAATGTGAGGGGATACAAAAATGTTCTTTCCCTCATTATAGTGAGGGAGATTGGGGATATTGTTAGTGGCTGAAACGTACTGGGGTCATTCCCCAATGTCCGCATCCTACTTAAAGATACCTAACCTCCTTACCTGCTTCTGGATAACATGTATCTCAAGTCACCTTGGATAAAAGCATATACTTATAGTCAACAAAATACACAAACAAACAAATACATAGTTACCAACCACGCTCTACTGCTGCAATACTATATCAACTGGAAGAGCAGATGAACAAGTAAACCAGAATAAACCTGAATAAACACACACACACACACACACACACCCTAAATACACCTCAATGGCCCCAAGCTGTTAGCACGCCGGGGGGAGAGGTTGTCGTCTGTGTTACCAGAGGAGGAATAACGCAGATCGCAGGCGCGTTACCCAGCGCTGCCTGAGCTCTGGGTGTTTACTGTCACCGAGCGCCGTATTCCACTTTGTGTGTTTGAGCTGCAGCGCCGCGCAGACGAGTGCACGAGTTAACGGGATTTGTCACCAGGCGCCACCACGGTGAACCGTAGCGGGTTGGCAACAAGGCGAGATCCCGTCAAGCGGTTTCCTACCTCTGCTTAGCTAATGGTGGAATTGCCTGTATGCCTGTAATATGCCTGTGTGTAGGAATTGGAGTGTTTTGAGGAAGTGAATGTTGGGGCTTACGGGGGGACGCATTCTGAAGGAGTGTCCTGATTGGCTGGGCAATCCCAGACAACCTAGGTGCTAAAAAGAAGTTGTGATTGCACGAAGGGTAGACATGTTACTCTGTATTTTTTTTCTTCCTTTCTTTTTCTCTCTATTGATTTATCAGTTAACCTGGAATCTTCAAAACGTTTGAAGGGTAGGGGGGAGAACAAAAAAAAAAAAAGAATCGAAAACTCGAATGCCTTTGTCTCGGAGATGTAATGAAGAATTTAAGATCCCGGGAATGTTCAAGAATGTTTTATTGACAAATAACTCAAGACGATAAGATAGGAGTCCACAGGAGACACACTTAAGCTTTTTTTTTTTATGTTTAATGGTATCGATTTTTATTGTGTGGCGAGCAGTGTGAAACCTTTGACGGTTTTATCGAACGTTTTTTGACACATACTTTTAAACACGGAGAGGAAGAGCCCTTTCCCCCCTTTTTTAGATAAAGATAACACTGGCAAAAAGAAAAAAACACTAAAGAAATGTGCACATTTAATTTTTCCTTTGCATTTTATTTCCCACCATCGTTGAGAAATTCACTTGAGTTTGACATGTGTTGCTCTTGTGGCTAGTTAGCCTTATATGTTATGCTCTAAGAGCTTTTGTTTAAGTTGGGGGGGGGGGGGGGGGGGGGGCAAGGCAGGTTGTAATCCCTCATGTACTTGAGACTTGGCCTATTTTTACTGTACTGCGACGGATGTCAGATCTCTGTTGGCCAGTAGAGGCCTCTCATGTCTTGTACAACCCTGTTTTATACACCAGAAACACATGAACGCAGAAAAGGATGTTATTATATGTAAAATAAATTGTATTTATATTATTGTGGTGTGGGGAGTTTAAACCAAGCACAAGTGACATATTGGAAACGTGTGGGTTTAACCAAATATTTACAAAATATAATACATCCATAGTTCAAACACACAGCAGACCAGACTGGGCATGACTTGTCGAGGCGGTTCAAATCAAGCAGACGGCTTTCTTTCTTTCCCATCTCGTTTCCTCGGCTTGTGAATGTTTGGGTGATACTTGGAGTCACATCACGACCGTCCTACCCCACCAGACCCCCCCCCCCCCCCCCCAACCCCCACCCTCTGGGTCCAGATCTTTCCTGTTAAGGGTGAAAAAAAAGAAAACGGGGAGGCTGGGAGGGGCGGCCTGAATACTCATCCCTGACCAGGCTTCGGCTAAATGAACTCGGCTCGCCTTTATGTGCCACAAAAGTGCCACTGTATGGTGTCACCGCGGCTCGCTTCCCGGGAGGCGCTGTGATTTCTATATCCGTCGCCATGGCGACACACCGGCGAGGGAGGGAAAATGGTCGCTCTAACCTCTGGCTTTCGCCGGCTCCCAGGCCAGACAGTTCATTTAGAGAGAGAAAAATCACTC
>JACYXH010000581.1:185000-191750 GCA_026745465.1 Lota lota
TGGTGGTGGTGGTGGTGGCGCTGGTGGTGGTGGTGGTGGTGGTGGCGGCGCTGGTGGTGGTGGTGGTGGTGCTGGTGGTGGTGGTGGTGGTGGCGCTGGTGGTGGTGGTGGTGGTGGTGGTGGTGGCGCTGGTGGTGGTGGCGCTGGTGGTGGTGGTGGTGGTGGTGCTGGTGGTGGTGGTGGTGGTGGTGGTGGCGCTGGTGGTGCTGGTGGTGGCGCTGGTGGTGGTGGTGGCGGCGCTGGTGGCGGTGGCGGTGGTGGTGGTGGTGGTGGCGCTGGTGGTGGCACTGGTGGTGGTGGCGCTGGTGGTGGTGGCGCTGGTGGTGGTGGCGCTGGTGGTGGTGGCGCTGGTGGTGGTGGTGCTGGTGGTGGTGGCGCTGGTGGTGGTGGTGCTGGTGGTGGGGGTCCCACGACGGCACGTCAGGGCAAGGGTCTTTTGTTCTCTTCCAAGAGAGAGGCGGGGAAGATGAGCAGACGGTAAGGTGCCTCTGAAGGCCCAGGTCGTGCCAGCCTCCTAGGTGACACTATCAGCACCACCTCCTGCCCCCAACCTCCACCCTACCCCACCTGTCAGCCGGGGATGTCGGGCTCACATCCAACAGGGCTCTCGCTGGGGTTCAGTGAAGTGACACGACAACAAACAATTATAGCCTGTTCCTACCGACCGTCCTTTTTCCCAGATTTTCGTTCCCTCGCTCAATAAACGCCTTGCCGCCGCAGTCCCACAGATGATTTTGTCGTCATGTGGGGTGGGGGAGGGGGTGGTGGTGGTGGTGGTGGTGGTGGGGGGGGGGGGGGGGGGGGGGGGGGGGGGGGGGGGGGGGGGGGGGGGGGGGCCGGGTGGGGTTGGGGGGTACAGAAAGAATGCACATGGCCTGAAGATATAGAAGAAGAACAAAACAAATGGAGGACGAAGAGAAGATAGTTAAAAAAGAAAGAAAGATATAACAGGTGACATTCAGCAAAGCGGTTGACGCTCGTGTCTCTAGGCTAAATGGAGGCGCGGTGAGCTCCATTCATCAACGTCTACCACGGTGGCGAACCCGGGATAGCCAGACATGCATATTAATTGAAAATAACCGGATTAAGTCACTTGAGTTTGACATTTGGCGAGACGCCGCACTTTATCTTCCCGAAGGCCGGAGAGATGGCAAGATTGCCTACGTACATTTTTGAAGAGACGCCATCTTAATTGCATGTTATCGCCCTTTGATTGCCTCGGCATTATATTAAATGGTATGGTAATTACTCGGCAGATTGTGATGTAAATAGCCCGCGGCTAGCGCTACTGTAAGAAGATGAATAGGTGGAGGGAGGACAGAGCGCCAAACATCTGGGCAGTGACGCCGCCTCCGCTAATGTATGCTAACGATTAGCTACTTTTAGTACACAGTAGCAGCCACCGGCATGGCCTGAAAAACTGTTTTGAACACAAACATAAATACATATATTTATTCACACACACCGCACACACACACACAATTTAACAGTTGTAGCTCTCCATCAACATTTCTCTATTAGCAGAATCCTAAAATTGCCCGTTTTCAATTTCACCAACACTGGGTTGCGCCAGAAGATGTGTTGTGAAAAAATGTTAATGGGGGAGGACACATTTAAGTGGCCCCCGATGGTGTCCCCGGCACCTAGCCCCCACGTTGAACAGACCTCACTGTGGGGACATCTGGAGGGCCCCACTTGTCACTTGCAGGGGCCCCAAGCCCTCGGAGGAAACAGGGCTCCGAGGACCGCCGTCATATGTTTCCAGCGTTTGTACAACGGCTGATAAATGTAATGTAAAAAGGGGGGGGGGGGGGGCTTTGTGTCGCTGGGGTAGTGGAGGAGTGGGGGGGCGTTGGGGGTCGACTGTGATCGCTGGTAATAACTGACTAATAGAATAAAGCAATAACGCGCAGCCTCGGGGCGGGAGTGCTGTACTGACAAATTCATACCGCAGATTTATCATCGTGTGGAAATTAGCATTTCAGGCTGTTCCCCCCCCCCCCCCACCCCCCCCCCCCCCCCCCCCACCCCCCCCACCCCCCACCCCCACCCCCTCCAGTCCTGAAGGGGCTCCGTCGTGAGAACCAAACCCCCAAAAGGAGGCCGGGTTCAGGGCTCTCCTCTTCTGTACGGCACACCACAGCTCCATAACTCTCTCCACACCCCCAGCGGAGGAGAAGGAGACAATCTCCGAGCTGACGGGGAACCGCGGTGATGTCGATTTGTAATCAGCAGCGGTGTGACGGTACGCTTCGAGGACGTTATTTCACTGCGGCTTTCGAGGGGTTTGTCACCCAATAATAAAAATTGCCGTGCGGTGCAAGGATGAAGATTTGTTTCCCTGTGTTCATATCGGCTGAGCTATTTATGTTGATACACTGGGAATCCAAGTCAATGTGCGAAGAGATTTGTAATCGTTAAGAGATTTGCAATAAGCCTGACAAGTACGACCAAGAGCTAGCTTTTGCTTTAATTATTCCTCTTGCTTTCAATCCAAAATGCCTGATTCCCCAAATGTTGCTGTAGCCCTGTGTACATGATGCGTGCTATTTCCAATGGTTATGTAGATGGCCATAGCGTAAAATCCTACTTAATTTAATAATCCAGTCATGAGTATTTACTTACCACAGTATGTTAATTAAGAGGTTGGAACAATGTAGCACAGTTTTAAATGCACCTTTTTTGTATTCAGCCCGGTGAAGCATGAATAATCATTCAATGTCAATGCTTGAAAAAGTAATCGTTTAACTGTATATTGTATTTTTTATTTATAATTGTTTTGCAGTTCATTTTACCTTAAGGCAATACAGCACTGAGTTATATGTATTATGTGTTATAATTCGTAACATGACTTTGGTAATTTAATCCATAGGAAACAGACTATAAAGGCCTTAGGAATAACCTGTTAAGAATCTTCTAAGAATCTTCTATTTACTATGCAGTGTATAATATAACGACTGAGGAGTGGAATGATATATACATCTTGAGTGAAAATAGTCAAAGAGCAAGCCAGAACAAATGTTGTTCATAGAATACTTGAGTTTAATTCGTGTTAGTTCTTAGTTACTTAGAAACGGTGTCAAAGAACAACTGAATCGAGGGAAGTGGCACTCGCAGAATAATTCAGTTTAAAATGTTCTGGGGGCCCTATGATTAGAATATTAATTAGGTACATCTATGACGCTCGCACAATGACAAAGTCAGTGGGTTGAATGGACTCCGTGACCTGTAAAAAGCCTATTCACTCCCTCCAGTCTGCATCAGTTCACTCTTTTGACCAGGGACAGAGCCCTCTTCCACACTCTTTCTAAACACCCCGATTGTCCTTTGCGGGGCCATTGTGGTCCAAGTATGTTAAAAGAATAACAATTTTCTTTAAAGTAAAATAAAGTACCAAATAAAAATGTAAATCAACCCAACAGAGATTGTTTTTATTGTTGTTTTATCCCGCTGGGAAAAATCAACCGTTTTTTAAAACATGTCTCAAACTGCCGTCACAGTGTTCCAGTTACCGCAATAACTTGTTTTGATACAACGCTTACACCGTTTGGTGTTTAATTACATGACACGGATCACACCCTCCCAAAGCAAGGCAAATGTCCCGCCACGCCCACCTACACTGGTCCCATGTCCCCTTTAAACCGCCGTCTGTGACGCCAATTCTTGGTAAGTAGCTAAGTGGCTGCACTATAAACACTATGTCAATCAAAGTGACCAACAACAAATGTTAGAAGGTCAGAATTGTAGAAGTGCCATGTTACCAGCTACTACCGAGTACAACATATGTACAAAGAAATGGGTTGTAATTCAAAACCGTCATAGTTGGTAGGTGATAGTAGGTCGGTTTGGAATTATTTGCCTGTCTTGTCGCTTTTGTCTGCTTTTTCAGACAACAATTTATATAAACAAATAATGGTCGATGGTGTAGCCATACGGGATTAATTATCCTAATTCGAGGATGTACGCCTTGTTGGCCCCTTCTAATGCGAGAACATTACTCAAGTCCCTTCTCTTGGGCGGTCAGCGAGGGGGGAGACGCTTTCCCGGGGAGATGACGAGGTGTTCGTCGGTTAGCACGGGGGCCAAAGGCGCTAGCTGCACGGGATGCTCGCAACAATCCCAAACACTTAGCGAACACAGCCAATGAAAGACACGATGAAACACAAACGGAACATCCGAGAAAGGAGGCTTTCGGGGGTCAGCGGCCTCATTGTGGCCATTGTGGTTCAGTCTCTTGAGAAAAGCCAGGATAAGCTTCCTGTTTCTTTTTCTTATTGCCCGAGCGGCTCGTTCTGAAAGAGGACGACGCTCGCCATCTTGAATGTTCCTGGAGGATTTTTGAGTTTTAATCATAGCAAACGAGGAAGAAAAAAAAATAAATAAACGAAAAACGGATAAACATTCACCATAAAATCATGTCGCGGAGCAATGTTTAAAAAATTGCTTGCATTAATGACCCAAAAGAAATATGCCAAATTGCTTTGGTGTTCCTGGAATACAATCAAGAGATTAAACGAATGGGAGCTGATTAGAAAACCAGATGAGCTCCTTAATGATCAAACGCATTCGTGGAGAGTCCCAAGTCTCCTGTGTATGTTTTTTTGGCCAGTAAAAAAAATAAATAGCCAATATTAGAAGATGCAGTGGCGAAAAGGAAGTCTCCATATATCTTTATTCGTATTTTAATTGCTGACACTTATTCCTGCCCTGTGACTATAATTGTATGGGATCCCACAAGGGACATAAGGGACAGGAAGACCCTGGATGGAGCTAACGGCCAGCTCTTTACTTGACCTCCATTGTTCGTACAAAAATGTAGACCACTTTTATTCTACACTTAACTATTCTTACATTTTTGCTCAATGTTCTGGTACTGGTTTATTTTTTTGCTTAATGTACTGGTGGCTTAAGCCTATAGGTGCGCCCTGCATCCGAGGCAGACTCCTGCTGCTCCTGAAAGACTATACATTTACTGAGGCCTACATGAATGCTGTGCTCCCTGTGGGTTGTACAGTGAGCTGCAGTGTAACTCTCCAGATTGCCTCATTCACATGCTGATTCTACATTGAAGCTTTAAGTACAAACAACCCTGCGCTCTTATTTTGTGGAACACAATGAACCAAATGCACAGGAAAAACATACGTTCAGAACAGGAGATCAGAGCAACACTTGAAGCACGAATATAAGTCTCTATTCATATACATTTAACAAACAGTGTGTAGGGCCGCGTGTTTACGAATGTCGAGTCCCTGTAAACAAGGCCTTCTAAATTGCTCGAAGCCACGATTTTTCTCCCCCCCCCCCGATTGGCTCCCTGTGGAGCGCTGGGCATAAATCATCCCATCACAGCCAATGAAATTCAATGTTGGTGAGATGAAGGGAAAAAAAGAAAAGGAAAAGAGAGCCACTTTGTGTCCTCGTTTCAGGAGCACTCAGCGACGGCAGGCGCAAGGGCGAGCGGCACCACCTGACCTCCGACCCCTGCCTTGTGTCGTCATGAGGGGGAGGGTATGGGCTGAGGGACTGGGTGGGGGGGGGGGGGAGAGTGGGAGGATTGGGGGGTGGTGAGAAAAGACAGAGAGAGAGAAAAGGGGAGAGAGTGTGGGTGAGAGACAGTGGGGGAACAGAGAAGAAGAGAGGGAGGAAGAGAGAAAGAGTGAGGAGGAGAGCCAAAGAGAGAGGGATAGACAGAAAGAGAGCTATAAAGGGAGAGAGAGGCAGACAGACAGACACAGAGAGAGAGAGAGGGGGGGGGGGGGGGGGGGGGGGGGGGGGGGGGAGACTCATGCCATGAGGGTAATCCCAGGGCCGTGGTCGTCCTGGCAGCCTGGGAACCCTGCTGGGGCCATAGACTCATGAGAGAGAGAGAGAGAAGAGAAGAGAGAGAGAGAGAGAGAGAGAGAGAGAGAGAGAGAGGTAAAGAGGGAGGGAGAGAGAGAGAGAGAGGTAGAGAGGGAGAGGAGAGAGCGAGAGAGAGAGAGAGAGAGAGAGAGAGAGAGATACATCAAGTGTAGAGGGGGTTGAGAGCTTGAGGAATGGCTAGGGGTTGTTTGGAAGGACAGCTTCCAGCGTAGTTAAGGTGGCGATATCAATTCTAACCAATAGCGAGGAGGTCATTGGCAGTGGAGTTGATGGCTCGCCGTATTGCTTGGCTGTCACGGTGATCGGTGGTCATGGCCACGGCTCTGACCGCATGTTGGCGCGTGGATTTTATTTGTATCGCTCTACAGCCTGGGATCGCTCAACGAGCAACAGAAAAAGTGGGAAATTCACTCTAACCTTGAATTGTTCAATCGGAAATAAGAAAAGATCATCTGTGTAACTGTAATCAGTATTGGTTCATTGGTTATATCATAGCAACGTCAAATAATCATTTAAAAAAAGGGCAATCAAATGTTGGCCCCTCCCTTCTGTATTAAAATAGAAGGTTAGCTTAGCTATTTGCAGGCCGGGGGGGAGGGGGGTGTAGGTTGGAGGAGGGTGAAGGGCTGATTGGTTTGGCCAGTGGCCACCACCTGCTTTGCTTGTTCACGCTGTCATTGATGCCCCCTGTTTTTGGTGTTGGTGAAGGTGGAGGCGGAGGAGGAAGGGGGTCTGTACACACACACACACACACACACACACACACACACACACACACACACACACACACAGTCTTTAAGAGTTTAGTTATGCCTTTGATGCCTTCTTTGATTCTGGAGAATATGCACAGGATCAATAAGGAGCAGGCCCACTTCAAAGACCAGGTGG